>APFE030473734.1:11717-25267 GCA_000404065.3 Pinus taeda | reverse complement strand
TTAGAATCAAGTATACACAGGTGGACGACTTCAGCTTGATTGGATACTCTGATTCAGACTTCGATGGAGACAAAGAAACTGGGGTATCTACTTCAGGTTATGCTATGAGTCTTGGATCAGGAGTTGTCTCCTGGAGATCACACAAATAATCAGTTCCAACGGATTCCACAACAGAGGCAGAATATGTGGCAGCAACTGAGGCAACAAAAGAAATTGTGTGGCTCAGGAAAATTCTTGAAGATTTGTAGGTAAAACAAGTACAATCGAATCCACTCATGATTGACAATACCTCGACAATAAAGTTGGCCAAGAACCCAAAGTTCTATGATTAAACAAATCACATCAATATTAAATATCATCTAATTCAACACCATGTTGAGGCCAAAACAATCCATCTCTGCCATTGTTCCACTAATGACCAAATTGCAGACATCTTCACCAAAGCACTTGGAAGGGAAAAGCTTGAAAGATTCAGAACGATGCTTGGAATCACCAACATCCCTTCAAATTAGTGGGGGGAGGGGGGGAATGTTGACACCTAATCATCAGGATTGGGTGAATAACTAAAATTGATATAAATAAATAATAGAAAATATGAAGAGTCACCGGGAGATAAAATGAACAGTCTCTCCCTCATGTATATAATAAAGACCAACCTAAACGAATATCATGAATTATTTTGAGAAATTACCTTTTAATCTAACATAAATAAACCATTATCATTATAATGTAACAAAAAATACTTAACTGATCTAATGTTATTATTTATATAAAATATTTAAAATTTTCTAAATAAACATTATACATTATAATCTAATTAAGAATACTCAACTAATGTCCCATATCTATTTTATATATTCAAAATATCTTGTTGGAAACAATTTTATGGAATGTTAGAAAGATGAAGTTGTAAAGTGATGTTTTTTTTAAATAAAGTTTTAATGTTATTTTTTAATATATTTTGATGTATTTTTTTAAAATTTAATAATTTTTAATAAAATAAATTTTGAATTAATATTAAATAAATATTATTATTTTAAAATGTTATAAGAAAAAAATAAACATTTCCATTTAATCAGTTATACGCCATTGATAATAACCCATGAGAATTATAATAAAAAGTTAATAATATATCCCATTATAATCTGACCAGTATATCCCATAAACTTTTCCTTTCATGGTTATGATACATAGCACACTACCCTATAAAAAAATTGTACAGCTAGGATCACTTTCTTTTTAAAGGCATACCATTATTTATTGTAATTGTGAGGTGTCTTCTACGAACTAAAATTGGAAGGATGCATTTATCAACAAAATATACGTTTTAAATGGCCATTCCTTTGGAACATTAATGCATCCAAGTCCGCATATGTGTGACACTATAGCTTTTAAAAATAATGTTAAACTTCCTCATAGTAACCAGTTTGTTTCACATTAACAACTTTATATTAAAGAAATTATTGATCAAGGCAATATCTCATAGTATCCACATTTTTATTGCATATTTTAAGGCATGGGTCATCTTGGATTATATAACTCTTAAAATAATGCTGAACTTCATGGAAACCACTTTAAAATTGAAAACAAAAATCAATAATATTATAAAGTGTTTTTCAACATATTTTGGTAAATATTCATTAAAATTATTATATTTTTAAATGGGGTATAATTGAATTGCATATAAAAAGAATATAGTAGTCTGCATTTTTTTTTAATTAAAAAAATTTAGTAATATTTTGATAAAATTTAGATTATAAGTTATAATTTCAAGAATTTTGGGTGCAAATAAATTTTATTTAATAATGCTATTATTCCATTATCAAAAACATATTTAAACAACTACATTATAAAATTTGAATATTTTACTTAAATTATAATAATATGAAAAATTCTTAAATAAAACTATCAAATTGTATGATTTTTTATTACATATTTTAGGTGAAAGGAATATATGAGTGTGGATGATATAACTCTTAAAAAGAATGTTAACCCTCCTCTTGAAAGCGAGTTCGTTAAATTGCAATTAAACAAAAATAAACCAATGTTGTTACAATACGTGTATTTTTAATGTATATTTGTACACTTCCATTTAAATCGCGTACTTTGGAAGTGGTATAAGAAATTGTGGAAGGAAACTATTATTAATTGTACTATGTTTTAATGATTTCTTTCAATCTTAACCTATACAATAAGATTTTCATTCTTCTCCTTATATTTGTGTGTGATCATGATTTTGTTGGAATCTGGTTTGATAGAGATATAGCAACTTTTTATGGTTTAAAAATGAGTTCATTTATTATTTTGAATATTTGATATATTATTTTATTTATATGTGTGTATAAATTGTTTTTTATTTAAAAAGAGATGGAGTACTATTTTAACAATATTATTTCATATTATAATAATATAAAAAATTTAATTTAAAAATTAGCATATGATAAAAAATAAAATTATATATTCATAAAATTATATATATATATAAAGTATCTTAAAAGTATAATTATACACATTGATTATAAATTAATTATGGTTTATAATTTAGTTATTTATGCTAAAATTAAAATGAGTCTTAGTAGCAATTGTGTTGTTTGAGATAAACAAACCAAAAAATAGATGTTTATTATTTTTACTTAGAAAGTGAGTCCATTGGTTTTGCAATTGGAGGTTCCTTTTTCTTATGACTCGGGAAACACCAAATTGGGAACCTTCTTAGCAAGCTAAATCATTTTTCATCCATCTTCTACACCTAGAGTTGAAGGACATCAATGCATAGAAAGATTTCTTGTTGGGCTTCACTTTGTTTAACCAATATTCTCATAAATTGTTTTTATTTTCCAATTCTAAAATTCGTAGCTTGAGATACTTATTGTGTCATCTAGTTCTAGTTCATATGCTAGGAACCCAATAGCATACATTCTCTATTATTTTATTGTCAAATAAGAACCTTCTTTCAAATCAACCTTCCTCTTTGCAATATTAATATCTTCTCTTGCTTTTAGGACATAAATCTTTTTCCAATACTCTAGGCATGGGTGCAAGGGTGGCCTTTGTCATTATGCCTAGATATACCATTGCATCCCACTTTTTGTCAAGCCATAATTAAATAAGTTATGGCTTCAAGGTGTTTGAATGAAGGAGGCTAGGAGTCAATCCATAGAATTCGGAAGGGTTTGAGTCTAGCAGTCAAGTCACAATGTTGAACAAGGCTAAAAATCAGATGGCAATGGCTCAAAACTAAAACCTTATCAAGAATAAATTGGAAGTGTGGAACCACATAGATGAGAGGTTGTAACACCCTCATCCTACATCTACCCAAGTAACCGACCAACTGGGGTAAATATATGACGAGAGGCCACTAGAATGGGATTCAGCCTCCTAGGTGACCTTAAGGAAGTCGAATCGATGGAAATTCACAACACTGACTTTCTTTACCTGCTTAGGACTCTCAAAAGCCTTCCCAGTCATCCCCAT
This sequence comes from Pinus taeda, assembly GCA_000404065.3. Classification (NCBI taxonomy): domain Eukaryota; kingdom Viridiplantae; phylum Streptophyta; class Pinopsida; order Pinales; family Pinaceae; genus Pinus; species Pinus taeda. Next base: position 21,793 of record APFE030473734.1, on the reverse strand, counting down.
GACTAGTCCCTAGGTACCAATAAGTTCTTAGACCATTAAAACCCTAGACGCTCCCTTGATATGGACAAGGGTGTGTCTAGGAGGTTCCAGTCACTCCCAGAACAAGGAATGGTTGCGTGTAGGGACTTTTCTCCTTAGTCTTGTGCTTATGACTTCGGGATTTGTGCCACTTTTTCATGCCCAGAGCCCGAGTCACTTCCCATAACTCCATGACAATTTCAAAATCGAAAGATAACAACAAAATAATGATACAAATGCAATTAATTGAACAAAGACTTGACTGGACCCCTAGTAGCCATGATAGGAATTTCATCAAACATGTCACAAATATGTAATCTACAGGTTTAAACAACATATCTAAGCATAGGGGTCTCATACTTATCCGAGAATCACTAAGAAGCATTGTTCCCTTATATCATTAGTTACATTATCATGTATTACTTCATAGATACATTGTTCATTCATTTACAAATCAAAACATGAGGAGAGCTATACATCATCACTGTCATAATACATGCTTATAACTAGCATAATAACAATAGAAATATCAAGAATCCACATATAAACTAGTACATTTACACATAAGATATCAAGGAAAGAACCTGTTATTAATGAATGCAAAATCCAACCTGGTATGGGACTACCATGTTCCACCCAACCATTGATTGGTTGAGCCAAATCTCTCTTCATCCAATCACCCCTGTGCCATATTCCAAGCATGAATGTGGGACTTAAACCAAGAGAATCAACCAGGGTATCTCAAGGCTAAACCACCTCACTGTCATCAATAGAAACCATTCTTTGCCGGAATCCACACTAAATCACTAGGCCAAAAAAATAAACATGTAATAACACGATTTACCATGATCTCCACCAGATCACCGGGCCAAAACAAGCATGGATGCCACCAGATTTCTCCACCTACACCGTGATGAATTTTCTTGTCTCCAAGTCTCTAGGATTTACTGCAATCCACTATGAATCACTAGTCCCTAACCAAGATTCCACTCTCCAGGCTTTACCATATATCCCACCCCAGGATTACTAGGCTTGATGGAGAGCACCCACCTCTAGGATTTACCGTATATCCTTCCATTCATTGGTCGAAGATTCCTAGGCCCACCGAGGCAACAAAAAATCTAGCTTTAGCAGAACCCGTCGTTCAGTTCAAGGGTTACTAGACCATGTATTCTTTTATTCATAGATCCACCTCACTCAGCTTCGAATCCATCCGGTAATCCATCTCAACCAAAACATGAGGATCCCATCACACCATGGCTATCTGAAAATGATAAGGCTAGGCTAAAAAACATTGTCACACCTGGAAAAACCCATGCCAATGACAGAAAGAGAAACAAGAAAACACATGCAACACCATGCATGCCAAATATAGCAAAGAAACCACACATGCAAATTGATACCTGCAACAAATCTTATTGTAGCTACTTGATCTTTCTCTTCCTTGCTTGATATTTTCTTCCTCTTTGCCTCCTTTTCCTTTCTTGATCCAATGTTGAAATGCTCCAAGAAAACTCTAGGTGTTCAAGAGTGCGAGAGAGAGAGAGAGAATAGAGAGAGAGCTCCAAAATTGAACTGAAAAAATGTAACACTGACAAAAATGTAGCAACTGATCCTCAGAAACCTTTTTATCAATTAGGCCTCTATTTTCTTCATTTTCCATTAATTTCCTTCATTTTCCTCCTTGCATGCAACCTATGAACTTTCGCCTTCCTTTTTTCCTAATTTCCATTATTTTCATAAATAAAATGCCAATTAATGCTACATTTCCTTTCCAAATGCCTTAGCCATTGCCTTTGCCAATTTCTTTAGCCATAATGAACCAAATGAACACCCACACTAGGATGTTTTGACCAACATTCAACTTGGAATAAGTATCCCATAATTCATGGTTATTATTTTTCCTTTATTAACTTTTATTACATGGAATTTTCACCGGGGCTATTATAGAACCCTCCCCCTTGAGGGACACCATCCTTGGTCTTCAACCACACCTATACCTCAGAAAAACCGTTGAAAAGAAAAAATACTGCCCATGGAGCTTTATAACTTAGCTTGTTGTAGTATTTACAATGATTACCCTGGTCAGAAAAAAACCAACATGGCAACATACCATCATAATAACATGACAACTATAATGACATGACGCCCATATCACTTATTGGAGCCTTATAACATAGCTCATGGTGGTATTTACATCCATATTCATATGTACATATGCCTAAAAATCACACTAAAACATATGCCAATAATATACCAAAAAATCATACCAAAACTACCTTGCCTCAACTGGAAGCCAATGAAGGATACATAGCCTGCATCTGAGACTCCATCTCCCATGTAGCTTGATCGAGCCTAAAGTGCTTCTACTGCACTTTAACCTACTCGATTGCTTAGTTCTAGAGAATGAGCACCTTTCTCTACAATATACACTGAGGTTCTAGATGGAATTCTCCACCTAGCTCCACCTGCAATACAAATAAGGAAATCACGTGACCAACATATTTAACATACTTCTTAGGCAATGAAACATGGAAAACACCATGGAATTTTATTGTTAGAGGAAGTGTAAGTCGATAGGCTACTAGCCTAATCCTCTCAAGAATATTGAAAGGTCGACAAAACTGAGGTGTTAGCTTGGCACATGATCCAGTATGCAAGGAGATCTTCTTTTCTTTGATGTGCAAGTATACATGTTCCCCAACCTGAAACTCCTTAAACAACCTATTGCAATTTGGGTAAATTTTATGCCTATCATGTGCTACTTTCATATTCTTCTTGATTACTTGCATTTCCCGTTCCATTCTCACCAACATTTCCCGTCGAATCAACACCCTATTAATTGGATCACTCCAACTGATGGGAGTATTTCAACTCCACCCATACAATGCCTCAAATAGAACCATCTTCAAATATTCCCGATACTCATTGTTGTAAGTAAAATCTACCAGTGGAAGGTACTCTTCCCACTTTCGTTGTTGATGCATCAAGTACATCCTCAACATGTACTCCAATATCCTGTTAACTCTCTTAGTCTGTCCATTTGTCTACATATGATAAGATGTATGGAAGGCCAACTCTATGCCCAAACCTATAAACAACTCCTTCCAAAACTTGGAAGAGAACTTTGCATCCCTGTCTGACCCAATCTTTTTCGGAACACAATGAAATCTGACCACATCTCTGATGAACACTTGTTCCACATCACTAGATTAATACATAGTCTTCACTGGAATGAAGTGCACAAACTTTGTCAACATGTCCACAACAACCATGATGGAATCATGTTGTCTAGATTTCTTGGGAAAACCTATGATGAAATCCATGGAAATGACCTCCCATCCCCACTCTAGAAATGCAATCGGCTGTAGCAGTCCACCTGGATACTTACACTTAACCTTTACCCATTGATAATCCAAACATCTAGCCACAAAATTTGCCACGTCCTTCAGTAGATTTAGCCAATAATAAAACTTCTTAACTACAATCAATGTCTTTTGATAGTCTAGGTGACTAGAATATGGTTTCACATGAAATTCCATCAAGATCAACTTCTTGAGCTCATTGTTGCTTGGCACATATATCATGTTTCTAAAATTGACCAATCCATCTGTTGTAAGACACTATTTCACATATTGTGCACCTATACCTGCACCTGTATCACTAACTGTACCTTTACATGTACCTGTACTTAACTATAACCTATGGATAAGCTCTTTATAACTAACATCTTGATGACATGCCTATAAGATATGATCATGTAAGTCTGTCCCATAGGAGCTCATAACTGCTATATGATTCACATGTATCCGCCTGATAAGAGCATATGCAACCTTGTTCTCTTTCCCCTTGATGTACCTGATATCGAAGTCAAACTCACTGATTGTGGCCAGCCATCTAGCTTGCTTGGAATTCATATTCGACTGATCAAACAAGTATCTCAACCCACTGTGAACACCCATCAGTACAAACCTCATGCCAGGAAGATAATGCCTCCACATCTTCAAAGCATGAATGATCATTTCCAACTCAAGATCTTGTGTAAAATAGTTATGCTCATGTTCATTTAGTTTCTATGATTCATAGCATACCACTTGTCCTTCTTGCATAAGGACTCCACCAAACCCTCTTTTACAAGGATCTGTACATAACATGAACTCTTTGTCTAGATTTGTGATCTTTAACACTAAAGCATGTGTCAACAACTACTTAAGCTGCTCAAAAATGGCCTCACACTCCTCTGTCCATTCAAACTTCTTACCTTTCCTCTGCAATGATGTAAGCAATTTGTGAGAAGTTCCCGATGAACCTCCTATAATAACCTACCAATCCCATGAAGGAGCTCACCTCATCCACATTTCTAGGAGCTGCCCACTCCATGATAACCCTTATATTTTTTGGATCTACTACTATGCCTTCCTTGGAAACCATGTGTCCCAAGTAATGTACCTCTATCTAAATTTCATTTGCTAAGCCTAGAATACGACTAATGCTCTCTTATCAATCTCAACATTGTTGCTAAATGTTCAACATCCTCTTCTTCATTTTTAGAATATACTAATATATCATCAATGAACATCATAACAAACTTGTCCAGATAAGAACACAACACACTATTCATCATGAACATTAGTCAAACTGAATGGAACTACAACAAACTCATAATTCCCATACCTGGTTCGAAAAGTTGTCTTGTGAATTTCCTCTTGTTTAATGCATACCTAATGATATATGGATCTTAGATCAATCTTCAAGAACATTGTTTCTCCCTTTAGCTAATCAAATAATTCATTAATCCTCAACAACATATACATGTTCTTCATGGTCAATTTGTTCAACTTCCTATAGTTAACGCATAATCTAAGAGTACCATCCTTCTTATTTACGAACAATACCGGTGCGCCCCAAGGTGATACACTTGGCCTAATGTATCCCTTGTCAAGAATTTCTTTTAACTGCAACTTAATCTCTACCAACTCTTGAGTGCTCATCCTAAAATAATGGTGCTTTTGATGTTGGTGATGCCCTTGGTACCAACTCAATAGAAAAGTCTACTTCCTTGTGAGGTGGAAACTCTAAAATATCTGTGGGAAACACATCCTGGAATTTTTGTAGAACTAGCTTCCTACTCAAAACATTTGCCTCCTCAACTTCCTTACCTTTATTGCTAGAAATATGCACTACAAATAACACACACCATTTTTTGTAACTACGCTTGGCCTACACAGGTGTCACCATTCTAATGGATGTTGCTTTCCTCTTACCCTGTAAGATTCTTAGCTCCCCATTGTCATACAAACACTTAATGGATTTTTCATAAAAATCCACCTTGGTCCTATGAAAATATAACCAATCCATACACAAGAGAATATTATACAATCCCAGTGGAAATACATTCATATTCATTGATGTAGACATGCCATTCAACTCAAATGCACAAGCTCTTACCCAATGATGAACTATTTTCTTTGTACCTGTAGCCAACTACACTAACCAAGACTTTGCATGCACTTTTTTATATAAACCACACTTATCCACCAAGTGAGGACTAACATAACTATAATTAGATCCAAGGTCAATCAATAGAAACAACTTGATCACAAATCTTACCGTCCATCTCAATGATAGATGCATGATGGTCTCCCTACCTATTATCTAGTGCTGCATATATACGAGGAACGCTCTGACCAAAATCCCAAAAATTATGTGCCTCATGTGTGCTATATATATGAGGCCTGCCACCCTTATTCTGTAGATAATCTCTCTTGAGACACTCCTTACCGCATATCCAACACTCCAACAGCCCAGTACCATCACCTCTATTCTTCTTATATGACCCATTTCCCTGTCTAGTTGCATTGAACTTCTTTTGTGGTGCCACATTTTCTTTCTCTTTTTCATTTTGAGGACTTGTTCTTTTTGGCTTCCATTTACCTTTACCTTTATCTTTCCCTTTCCATCCTTGCTAAGATTCATTCTTATGCTTTGATTGCTCATAGCAATGCTTCAATTTCCCAATAATTTCCTCAAGTGACTGAGGCTCATCATACTCAACCTAATCTCTAAATGCTAATGGAAAACTACTGAAAAATAGTTGAATTTTAGTCATCTCATCCTTAAGATATGGTACATACCTCAATAGCTCCAATAACTTGGTCATTTACTCTTCATTTGTCATTGATCCCATCTTTATCTCATAGAATTCTTTGGCCTCACTGTTGTACTACCTTTCTAACAAGTACTTCTTCCTAAAAAGCCTCTTGAACTCATGCCAACTCAATTCCTCTGTCTTGATGTCTCTGACCCACTTCACATCTTCCCACCAGATATCTATTTTACCTCTCACACTGAAGGTAGCTATTATGGCCTTCATATTATTTGTGTAATTATGAAACTCGAAGAACTTCTTCATCCCAAGTATCCAAGCCTCTACATCTTCCAGCTTCTTCAAATATCCATCAAAATTAGGTGGATTATCTTTCTTAAATTCATCTGGCAAGTATCCCTTATCACTCCTCCTGTAAGAATGATAACGATGATGATCATAATGCCTATCAGAACCAAAACTAGAGTACTACCTGTGTCCATCACCTCTCCTATCCGGAGTATCCAACAACCTCCCATCTCTCACTGTGTCATCTCTACATGACCTATAACCACCATGAGACCTACTGCCATATGCCCCATTAGTTTTTTCCTCCTTCCCATGGATGATCCAAAGTATCCCCTTTTGCTACAATTTTGAAAAACTCTGAAGGAGTATTGCATTAACCTCTGCTTCTTTCTCTTGTTCCTGCATTATTTTGTCATTGTTTGCCTTATAACTCTTTATTTCTTTCTTCAAGCTTCTTAGTGTGTCCGATAAATCAGAAGAGTGCCCAACACCATCTTGCTAGTCATTTTGATATCTTTCCTGCAAGGCATACTATGTCAACTAAACCAAATCACAATAAACCAACATACCTTAGTATAATTTGAGGAGGATATCTCATCTGCAATATCAACCAAATCAGTGTAATACATCTACAAACATAATCATGACAACATATAAACATATAACGAATAGGTGTATTAACACATAAACATCATTATAGCTAGAGTCCAGTCATCGATGCATGACCATATTAACCACACATCATGACCTCATGCATGAAACCAACAACCATACCAATTTACACTAACAATACGCAAGCATAAACAATATGTAACCAATCATACACTCATGACGACACATTCCACCACAACACCCTCACTTTCACATGACAACATCACTACAATCACGACTATAACCATACATATGCAACAAACATATAGACCACAAGGATGAGTAACACATGTGCAACCGACATGAATGCATGACCAACGCACACTTCCCATCTAGTCCAAGGGGTGAACCATGCTCTGATACCACTCTGTAACACCCTCATTCCACATCTACCCAAGTAACTGATCAACTGGGTTAAATATGCAACGAAAGGCCACTATAATGGGATTCAACCTCCTAGGTGACCTTAAGGAAGTGGAATCGATGGAAACCCACAACACAGACCTTATATACCTACTATAGTATTGCCATAAGCCTTCCCAGTCATCCTCATGACCAATCCTTGGGTTCCACTGAGTTTTTAGACCATTAAACCCCTAGACACTCCCTTGATATGGAAAAGGGTGCATTTGGGAGGGTCCATCACTCTCACAACAAGGCATGAGTGTGTCTGGGGATTTTTCTTCTCATTCTTGTGCATGTGACTTTGAGATTTGTGCCACATTTTCAGCCCTGGAGCCCAGGTCATTGCTCAGAACTCCATGATAGTTTCAAAACTGAAAGATAAAAATAGAATACTAATACAAATGCAATTACTTGAACAAGGACTTGACTGGACCCCTACTAGCCATGACAATTATTTTGTCAAACATGTCACAAATATGTAGTCTACAAATTTAAACAACATATATGAGCATAGAGGTCTCATACTTATCTGAGAATTTCTAAAAAGCATTGTTCCCTTATATCATTCGCTGCATTATCAACTATTAGGTCATAAATACATTGTTCATTCATTTACAAATCAAAACATGAGGAGATCCATACATCATCACTATCATAATACATGCTTATAACCATCATAATAACAATAGAAGTATCAAGGATACATCAGCCATAGCATTCACATATAAACTAGTACATTTACACATAAGATACCAGTGAAGGAACCTGTTATTAATGAATGTGAAATCCAACCCGGTATGGGACTAGCACATTCCACCCAACCATAGATTGGTTAAGCCAAATCTCTCTTCAGCCAATCACCCTTGTGCCAATTCCAAGAACGACCGTGAGACTAAAACCAAAAGAACCAACCAGGGCATCTTGAGGCTAAACCACCTCACCCTCATCAATATAAACCAAGCTTTACCATAATACAGACCAGATCACTAGGCCAAAACAATACACACGTAATAAAAACCTTTACCGTAATCCCCACCAGATCATTAGGCCAAAACAAGCATGGATGCCACATGATTTCTCGACCTACATTGTGAGGAATTTTCTTGTCTCCTAGTATCTAGAATTTATTGCAATCAACATTGGATCACTAGGCTCTACCCGAGACTCCACTCTCCACACTTTACCGTATATCCCATCCCAGGATTCCTAGGGATGATGGAGAGCACCCACCTCTAGGCTTCACTGTATATCCTGCCATTCACCGGTCAAGGATTTCTAGGCCCACCGAGGAAACACAAAATCTAGCTTTATTGCAACACAAAGTCTGGTTTAAGGGTTACTAGGCCATGTGTTCTTTTATTCAAAATCCACCTCACTCAACTTTGAATCCATCTAGCAATCCAGATCAACCAAAACATGAGAACCCCTTCACACCATGGCTATTTGGAAATGGAAAGGCTAGGCTAAAAAATATTCTCACAACTAGCAAAACCCATGCCAATGGCAGAAAGAAAATCAAGAACACACATGCAACACCATGCATGCCAAATATAGAAAGGAAACCACGCATGCAAATCGACACCTGCAAAGAATTTTTGTAGCTTCATGATCGTGCTCTTCCTTGCTTGATCTCTACTTCCTCTTTTCCTCCTTTTCCTTTCTTGATCCAATGTTGAAATGCTCCAAGAAAAATCTTGGTGTCTAAGAGTGCAAGAGAGAGATTATAGAGAGAGAGATTCAAAATTGAACTGACAAAAGGTAGCATTGACAAAAGGGTACCAACTGATCCTCAAAAGTATTTTTATCAATTAGGCCTCTATTTTTTTCATTTTCCATTATTTTCCTTGATTTTCCTCCTCACATGCAACCTGTGACCTTTCACCTTCCTTTTATCCTAATTTCCATTATTTTCATAAATAAAATGTCAATTAATTCCATTTTGCCTTTCCAAATGCCTTAGCCATTGCCTTTGACATTTTCCTTAGTCGTAATAAACCAAATGAATACCCACACTAGATGTTTTTTGCAACATTAAGCTTGGAATAAGTGTCCCATAATTCGAGGTTATTATTTTGCCTTTATTAACTTTTATTACATGGAATTTTCACTAGGGTTGTTAAAGAGACAATGTTGATACAAAATGGGGGATAATGGGCCAAAAAAAGAAACTAGTTAACTAAATTTTTTGAAGTATTAGGAGAGAAAACAAGGCCCAACCTTATGACCATGATACTGACCAAGACTCGATGCTTAAAGGTATTATGGGATATTTGAGGTAAAACATGGGCCTAAAAAAAACAAAGTACTCACAAAATAAACTTTACAACAAGCAAGTGTTCAAGATGATGATGTCATCTGAGCAATAAATATATTTGTAATGAAAAAAAGATGACTATTTTTTAAATTGTATCTTTAGCTCATCTCTTTATTTATTTACTCAAATGTCAAATATAATCTCTTTATTTATTTACTCAAATGTCAAATATAATTACTTGTTAGATATGAAAATAAATTGTAAATATATACTATACATAATTTGAACAATTTCATTAACATTGTAAATATATACTATACATAATTTTGAACAATTTCATTAAAAAAAAATGAA
>APFE030473734.1:0-11697 GCA_000404065.3 Pinus taeda | reverse complement strand
TTTTTGTAATTTTTTTTAATAGTAATTATATTAAATTTATCTTTAATTGTAGCGAATATATAGGGAATTTAGGGAATTGCAATTTCTTTTACGAGATCTTCCATAGAGGAATTGACTAGTACATAAAAAAAACTATAATAGATGCAAATAATAGTAGTATGTCAATATACAAATATCTTACAATTTTGTGCTAGCAGAAGAACATATTTGCAGAGTGAGTCCATTAGAAAAGAAGGAAAAGAGCCTCCTTGGGAGGCCCTTTTAGTTTTAGTTTCATGTTGCTAGTGTGGGGGTTTGAAGCAAGGCTGGCGATGTCCTGGTTCCCTAGAATTTGGGTTGTGTGCTTTAGGTCCTCTATTTGCTGTCGAATATCATCCAACTCATCATCATGACATGAGAAATGATCTTTAAGAGACTGAATTTCTTCAGTGAGGAAGGTGAGAAAAAATTGTTGTTGGTGAAGTTTCCATTTAATGTCCAACTTCTCCAATGCAAGGCCTGAATTTGTTTGTTCCATGCATTATAATGCATGGTGTTTTGAGTGGTAGTTGAGCTATTGCAACTAGATGGCATTGTTTACAAAATGGTGGGTGGGAGTGATTAAAGAAACCGGGATATGGATATACAAGTAAAGGATGTAGGAGAAGTCACAAGGGTTATAAAAGTCTCCAACAATATAACATACTTAATTTTCATAGAAAAACTTTTAAATAAGAACTGGATTTAATAAAAAAGAGTGTACCTTTTGAATGTTCTCTTCCCTTATTTACTGTACAGGCTATAATCTCCATATTAACATGGTTGGGATCATTAATAACTCACTATACAATGCTTTATATTTTACACTATTGGTGTTTTCTTCCATTTCAAACTACCTATCTTACTCTATAATGAATAGTTTCCTTACTATAAAAATGCTTACTTGACTCGTCTATGTTTAATCTCCATATTCACATGGTTGGGATCATAAATAAATTACTATACAATACTTTATATTTTACACCATTGGTGTTTTCTTCCATTTCAAACTACCTATCTTACTCTATTAACTGTTTTTATTCTCCAGTTTCACTTTACTAATTGTTTTCTTACTTATTTTTTTATTTCATTGTGGGTAAACAATATGTCTGAACTACCTTGAGCTTTGTCTCGCTTGGGCCTTCAGTTTGGATTTGAAAATACAATCATGAGGTAACCTTTTCATTTTCTCGTAAATTTCTTATACAAATTTGGTTTTTTTAATTTTTTGTCTCTACATCTTATAACCCTCACTCTGTTCACAAGAGATGGTGCGGCTGCAACTAGGGTTACTCAATTCTTATACATCGGCTATATCTTATACTCGGTAAACTTCCTCTCTTTTCTATCCATTAAGGTATAAATTCCCTTTTAAAGTTTAATGGGTGGGTTAGGTTTCAACTAGTGTTTTTCTTCGAATATTGTATAGAGATAGGATACATATGATCTTCTCTCCCTAGTCAATTTTTTATGATAATACATGAGTGGAAGAGGAACAATTTTCTGGGTTTTCTTAGACATTTTGTTAATTTTCCAATATAGAGCTAGACGGTTAAGAGTTGAACTTTTGTATATAATAGCTATGACTATGAAAATAAAATAAACTCATTTCATGATGATTCCTCTAGTTTTTTATTATTATTTTTTTCTTCTAAAATTCTTTAACTTAATATAATACTAATGTGCATCTCTCCTAGCATGCACAACTCTAAGGAGGATGAATTTCATTCTCACTCTTAGGTATACATTTATTTTCCTTTTTTCTAGTACTTTTTATTTTAAAATTTTATACCACACAAGTTCCAAGTTCTAATCCTTATCTATACATTCCTGGTTATAGATATGGTCTCTAATGAAAGGGTTTACTTGGTCAATTTTCACCACAGTGTTTTGATTTATAGGTCAACAATTATCAATTTGTTTCGAGTCTATGTGAGGTTACTGTGGATGTCAACTCTTAATGTTTATTCACGAAACCTGATTCGGGTATTTTTGTTTTTTTGACCTTACACTAACCATATTTTCTGCCAAAGTATTAGACCTAGATGAACTATAACTACTTTCTTCTATACATGCTTTTTCCTGTATGAATAGTTTAAATTTTTAATTCTATTCCTTTCTAGTTTAGACTTAATGTATGAACCTTAATTGTGACAAATGTGGTTATTGTGTTTATAATTTCAGATAGAGAGAAAACCCTCTTTTGTAAATGGCTAAAGTCATACATTTTACATTAATATGTCATTCTATTTTCTTATTTGTTCTACTTCTCTTTCACACTTGTATTTCCTATGCTATGTTGGGGCATGGTTATAGTAGTATGAATTGGAAACTTTATAAGTGAACCTTGCTAAGTTGTTACTTACGTAATATTTTGATCTCTAATAATATTGCCATTATTGTAGACCTCTAATGAAAGGGGTTGATAAGTTTGTTATATTTCATATTTCATCCAGTGTTTTATTATTAACTCAAATCATTGACCACTCTTCATATCAGTGTGTTGTATTAATGATTTTGAACCATTTTACAACCACATTTTTATGAGACACACACACACACATATATATATTGTATGTAATAGAAATATTATCTGGGGTTTCAACCTTGAACTTCTCACTAGTTCTTGCATTATTCTTGATTAAAAACTTTGTCTAGTATTCTTTGTAGAGAGAATAAAAATCATGGTTAAACAAATAATCTAATCACCACTTTACTACTTACTTATTTCTCTAGAATTTATCATCGTATACGAAGTATAGATGTATATTAACGATTCGATTATACATGCCCATCTTAGTGTAAATACATTAATATATAAGTCATCTTCATTATTAATCAATTGCTACTACACTCACAAACATATTGGATAATTTATTCAATCTACAAGAATGGTAAATTACTCACTAGTTTCCTCTAAGGGTTTTACCATATAGACATTTTTGTTTGATTTATAAAGATATAACTTAATAGTCACCCTAATATATATTATATACACATGCATATAGTTATACAACTTTCTTGATGAAAAATGATAACAATTCTTTACAGTGTACAATTGAAACTCTCTCAACTACAACTTAAGAGTAGTTTACTCCCTGCCTGTACTTTAAGATAATATTTTATTTCTTTACCATATGGGTTTATTTTACTTGTGAGTCCCAACATAATCAAAATTACATATAGAGTATACATAGTTTAATTTAGTTAACATTCTATAAAATATGTTCAGTGGATTTCAAACAACACACTACTTACGTATGAATAGGTTATTTCATATTCAGTTTATTCTTTAATTCTTCATTCAATCTACAATATTAGACTAGAAATAAAATTCAACATATAAACAACAATTAACATTCATATAAGCGTAAATTGGTTGCTTGGGGAATACTCAAGAACATAACATGTTCCACCCAACCATGGATTGTCTCCAACAATTCCCTTAAATCTTAGACCTTCTTGCCTTTTGGAATCAACAACCTTCTTGTGTTCTTATGTGGTTTTCTTATATATTTTCCCAGTAGATTATTTCCTTAGAAACTTCCTACTTTAAGGGTTTGCATCCCTTAGTTGCCTAGGGTTTTTTTAGTTTAATAAAATGGTCTTTCTTTCTCTTTAAACCATGCCATTCTCTCTAGTTGTGCTTTATTTTTATTTTCACCCAACTTAGCATTTTGTCTCTAGCTAAGTGTTTAGCATAATATTTTTCTCCCATTATGATAATTTATTTATCAACATTCTCCTTGGGATTTTTTGGAGACTTTTTGGGAAGGTCCACCATGAGGATTTAACCACTAATAAATTTTTGGAAAGAAGTCTCTAATATATAAGCGTTATTTCCCAAATATTTCCAAACAACTGATTTATTAATTCAATAAAATAAAGATAAATTACATAATCAAAAAGTTTCAATCCTGACTTTCGTATCCATTAAGTTCAATAATAATTCAAAAGTCCAAAAACAGGAATGTCTTAAAAGAAAAACATAGGCGTGTCACATATTCCTCCTCTTAAAATAAATATTGTGTTCGTTATTTTCTTGCAATTACATTTTTCTTTGAACAAAGCTAGAGGTGCCTCACGCATTTTATACTCCATCTCCTAGGTAGCCTCCTTTGGGGTGAAGTGCTTCCATTACACTTTAACCTAGGTGATGGCTTGGTTCTGGAGCATGGTTTCTCTCTAGTCTAATACTTATAGTGATTCTTCCTAGATTTCTCCTCCTGGTTCCATCTGTAACACATCCTAATAAATCATGTAAGAACTGTCATGAATATACTTTTTCAATAAAGAGACATGAAAAACATTATGCACTTTTATGTGACTTAGTAGTGCTAGCTAGTAGGCCACCAACCTAACTCTAGCTACTATCTCAAATGGTCCACAAAACCTTGGTGCTAACTTAGAACATATTCCTAGTCTCAATGTACTCTTCTTTGCTTTGACTTTGATGTATACGTGTTCTCCCACTTTGAATTATTTATGCAATATCTTTTGATCTATGTAGCTTTTCTACCTATCTTGGTGTTGTAGCAGCTACAACGACCCTCCAAAGTTTTTGCCCATGCTTCGTTTCGAAGCCTCCCTTCTAAATTATAGTTGCTCATCTTGCACTAACCCAGGTACTTGTGCTTGGATTTAGCTTCATCCTTTTCGTCATGGCTTGTGTTTTCTTACTTTATTGACTGTATAACCTACAAGTTGATCTCTTAACTTGGTTTCCACCTAGTTTCTGGCTTGCCTTAGCTACGCAATCCTTGAGGGCAGCCAGCCTTACTCTTGGGAATTATCTAATTCAAGCAGACAGTGAGCCTTTAGCTCCAAAATTGTGCAGAATCATCTGACAGCCAGCCTTCAACTGGGAAACTGCGTAGAGAAAGAGAGGAAACCCAGTTTTTCTCAGCTCAGAAATTGTGCAGAAGCCTTCTGCTTGAAAGCCACTCAATGCATGAGCCAGTGAGTTTCCTAGTCCTTCCCAGAACTACGCAATCTCTCCTCGTAATGTATGGAAACTTTTCCCGAAAAAAGAGAGAGAGAGAGAGAGAGAAAGAATCCCTAGAAAATAGGGATCTATTTTTAGCTGTCTGAAGGAGGCACTTGAGTTATTTTGGAAACTGCTTCTAAGTTTCACTTTTTCCTTGATTTTTTTCCTTCACGTCATAAAACCTAAATTGACCAAAACTATTTAATCGACACTACCAGAGCTCATTTTCACATTCGGTCTTTGAGCTTTGGCATTCTTGAGGAGATCAAGGAACCTTCGATGCGATCGTTGTTGCTTTTCTAGGTAAGTCTTGCTTTTCTAGTCTTTTGACGTTTTTTCTGTTGCTTTTCCTTGCTTAGCTTGTGAGAGTGTTGTTTCACTTGTTTTTTTGGATGACTATTGTTGCTCTAACTTGTTTTAACTTGTAGAAGTGTTGTTTTAAGTTTTGCATTGTCTTTCCCGAGTGTCACATGCATTAGCCAGTTTTTGCACTAACGGTTGTCATTGCGGTGACTCTCTCGACATGCTTCATTTTCTGCCAGTTTGATTGATTCTTGCACTTGTTTCACTTGCAGGCATCATCATCTAGTTAGATCTGCACTCATCATCTCACCATCCTTCAGATCTATTCAATTTCACACTCCACTTGGGCAGATCTAGGCTTCCCTTACTCGGATCTCTCTTTCTCTTGCAATCACTGGACATTCTAGGAGCTCAAGTTCTCTGCCTTGGCTTCTAGAACTACACAAAGGTTTCCCAGGCCTGGATCCAACTGCGCACTACATAGTTCCAGGAGCTAACCTCCCAGTCCTGGTTACTAGGACTACGCAAGGCGCATTATCTATATCATGTGCCCAAACATAACTGCGCATTTCACAGTTCGAGTTAGCAAGCCTCCCCCACTGACTGCTAGGACTGTGCAATGTGTAGTTACAGTAGGCAGGCAATCACCTTTGGGAACCAAAATTGTGCAATCTCTCCTAGCATTAGCGTGGTTTGCTGCTTTATATGATCTTGAGGTTGATTTTGGTTTCAAGCTAACATTTGCATGCCATGAGTATCCTGTCTGTCTCCAGGAAACAATAGTCATTGAGCATCTCTCTAGAGGTTACAGTTAATATGGTTTCCAAGAGAGATGCATCAAAGGAAACTATTGAGAGTAGTACTGGGAAAGCAGCTGAGCATGTGTCAGTTAACTTTCTAGTTTATTCAAACACTCAGTTATTCAATGGGAAGGACATCAATTTGACATGGAAGCAGATAAATTCTACTTTTGCAACAGAATTTAAGAAAGAATTAGAGGATCGGTAGGTTTATATTAGTATACACGGTTAGGCTTATACAAGGTTGCATGTAGGTACCTTGCCTTTCCATGTGTAGATATTATCATCTGGATTGTCTCACACACAGATCTAGAGTCTATGACATTGAGCAGTGTCAAGGGGATAAAGCTCGCCACCTTCAGTCTGAATAACTATCACCAGATGTATCATTTAACTTAGTCGGTGAGGCACATGGACACACTCTTCTATGCCACCCACAACCAGGTGAAAATGAGAAATATAGTCAAGCATTGGGTGAAAGAGCCGCCAAAGTTTAGACACACCTAGTCATGTTTATAAGACTAAGTCACTCAGGAAGGCCTACCAGTTCTTGATCATCTTTGCATGCCAAATATACGGTCAAGAAAGCACCAAGACCTTTCTTGAAGGTTGGGTAGTTGTGTTGGACTAGTTGGTGAGTGATGGAAGGCCATTCAACTCGTCAGACTTGTTGTCTTATCAGTTGAAAGTCCATGTTCCTAACGCTTGGAATCCACCAAATCATGAGCAAGTGAGATTCTACATGTCTGCATATTTACTGGTTGCAATTTCTACCCAGCAACAGTTTTCTAGCATGAGTTGGACATGGACACTGAAAGACACTATCGTCAATATTTATTGTAAGTTTCTTTCCCACTGCAGCTACCAAGGAGTAATGGCAAGGTTGACTAACAATTTCATTATTCCATTGTACAATATGATCTTTGGGTAGGATCTACCTTGCATGTCCCAAGAAGCAATGGACAGGATACTTAACAGTAGATATTGGTATGCCTCACCTGGTGGCACCTTCATTAGAGTGTTTTGGCAGAGAAAATCCTCCGCATGTTCTACCAAGGTATTCCACGGAAAATATGGTCATGAAATAGGTCTCATATCACCTCTCCATAGGGTTATCAATAGGACTGCATAGGAAGAAGAAGGCACCATGGCCCACTCTTCCTTTGCAAATCAAGTTATATGAGATTAAGAGCTTGAAAAATGCAGATGTTGAATCTAAGGAGATATTGAAGTTCGAGTTCGATACCAAGGAATTTAATCCATATGATCCCCACAGTATTTTCAAGAAGCACTGCGTGAAGGTGTATTATCCATGGATCCATGAGACATTTCACTAGTACAAGGAGGGCCCTTTGAGATATTGTTATAATGACTCCAAGCTCCATGAGCTAGTCAATATAGCCATAGCTTGGAAGGTTTCTTTGCAAGAAGCAACAACAACAACAACAATAAGCAACAATTCGGTGTAGGACAAGGGCAAGAGGAATATTACCGAGAACCCAGAGGCAGGGCAAAGCTAAAATATAAGAGCAGATGCTATCACTGAGAAAGCCACTTTGGCAATGGAGGAAAAGAGGGAGAAGCAGATAAAGCAGGAAAAGTGAAGGAAGAAAGAAAAGCAAAGGCTGGAGGAAGAAGAACGAAAGTTGTAGTAACAGAGAAGAAGTTGAAGGAAGAGTAGGAGCTGAGAAGGAGGGGAAGATAAGAGGAGAAAAAATAAGTGGAAGAAGAATGGAAAGGTGCAATGACCGAGCAAATTGTTCCCATACAATTTGAAGAGGCAAACAAACCAGGAGTTGAAGAAGAGCGTGAACAAATGCAAGATCGTGAGCTTACTTAGCTGATTGAGCAACTAATCAAAGGAGAATACATGGAGTTGGGGAATGAGCCATAAAATGAAGGCACTATCCTCATGTCGAGAGAACCCGATGTCATCTCAGTGTCCACCACCTCCAATGTCAAAACCAGTCCTGAGAGAGCAAGGAGAGGTTGTTCTCCTTGATGATGATCTAGTTATAGCTGTGTACAATATTTCATTTGATGAGTTGTAGGATAAGGTTGTACAGGTGTGTAGGAAACACTTTCTGTAAGATCACTTGTCACCTGCGTTCATGAAGGAAAGGGTGATATTTTCAGATCTCAGAAAGCATCCAGTTGTAATTTCCAATGTGACCTTTGCCTATGTAGGAGAAACAAGAATGAACAAATGGCAAAGAAGTTACAAGAAGCTAGGCAAGAGGAAGAACAACTCAAAGACAAGTAGACAGTTTCCATAATGGAAGAGATGAGGAAAATGATACTTGATGAAGTATAAACACTTGAGACTACCATGCTGAAGCTTTATGACAGATTCATCACTGTGCATAAAGCAATTTTCCAGGTGCATGGTGTATAGTAGTGGGGAAAATATTTTGTTCGAACTCTCAAGAACATACATGATGCCATAACCCATGTGCAAGAGTGGACAATTAAGTAAAAAGGGGCCCCACTTCACTTGCCAAAGATGACGAAGCCTCAGGCAGAGTTGTAGAAATCAAAGGTTTGGATGTTGATCCAAAACCATGAACAAATTGCCCCATTCTTCACCAACATACATGCCTCATATGCACAGTTGTACAAGAGTTTGGATGTCATGGTGAGAATGCACAAGACCCCTTCAATTGGGTCCCTCACCATGGTTAAACACAAGAACCAAGTCCGACTAGAGCTTGATAGGTACATGGAGTAGCTAAGGTGAGAGGCCACCAAGGATGACTTGGAGCTCAGCGCACATAACATGTGGAAGTACATTTGTGGTACTGTCATGGTCAACATCATGCTGCATATGCTTCAAGGCAAGTTGGATACAGGTTCCAAGACCATATACCCAGATGCAATGGAGGCAAGAGTCCGCTATCAGAAAGACACCATCAAGCAATTTGGGGACATCATCGCACAGTACCAAGCTTAGCATGAGTACATGGCCAAGAAGCATCAAGTGAAGGTTGTCGACTTGGTCTTTACCCAAACTTTAGAGTCATGGAGTTTTGTTTTGTTAGGATGTCTCTAGCCTATTTTGACTCACATGGGTACATGTGGAAAATGTTATATTATTTGTAAATATGTTGTAAGTGAAATTCCAAGTGTCATTAGTGGAATGCGAAAGGTCCTGATGTTATGTAATGAGTTATTTGTAAAGAATTTGAAGAGTCATGAGGGTAGTCAAAGAGTCACAAATGGAATGTCAAGGGTCACCCTACCCTTTGTTATAAATAGAACCTCATAACTCTTAGAACGAGCTTTTGGGAGCCACAATTTTGGCTAGGCTTAGGCTTAGAAAAACCTTGGGAGTATTGTGACAAGCCTTGGGTTCTCCATTGCATAGAGTGAGTATACTTGTTTAGAAGAGTAGGTGTTCTTGACTGTAATGTTCCACTATTGGGGCTAATGATTGTCAATGGAGTATGTATGGAAGTAACCTTTAGTTATAATAATAATAACAGAGCCAACACACTTTCATGCATATTTTTTTATTGTAGTTGGATTATTCTATGTGTTTTAGCAATGTTTGTTGTTTAACTTATGCATTTTCTTATGAAATACTTTGTATGAAATTGTATGAATATTGTTGAATGCATGTTTTTGGATTAACTCGTCACTTTAATTTGTGGACTATTCCACATTTTAGCTTGTGATGTCATTCTGCTCATGTGTTCCTTTCAAGTTGCGTACTATTACAATATTCTAATGAGCACACTTCCTTTTCCCCTCTGTGTTATAACCCCCATGCATTGCATTTGAATCATTGCAAGGTCACACACTTGCTGCAACCCAAAGTTATCATAATTACCTCTGTGCGCTACTGCAGTCAAGGCATTACATTACCACCCACTATTGGGACTCCTACTCCAAACCGTCTGAGGTCTAGTTAATACTTTTTACTGGGGAGATCCCATGAATGTTGGCAGGTCTAGCACTATCAAAATTTATAGGCTAGAAGGAGGGCCATATGACAAGGTCAGACCTTTAAGTGTATTGTGAATTTTTGCACATCCTTCATGACTTATGTCTTAATCACAACCTTGACATGTTTCTCCCACGCTATTGATTTTGATGTGTCGGTGAAAGTTATAGATGACTTGTCCAAATACAAGTTCAATGATGATAATGGAACACGCATGTTCAAGCACACAATTGCCTTTGTTGGCTTTTGTGACAGGCATGATGTCCCCTCAGATTACATTGCATGTGGGTTTTTCACTTTCATGTTCGAAGGGCGCACAAAGCAATGGTATCATACATTTCTCGTAGCCTCTATACACTCTTATGATCACATTCTTAGAGAATTATAACTTGCTTTCATTTTTTATGGTCGTAAAGCACTGCATCATTTTTTTTTTGAATTTCTAAAAGCACTTGATGAATCTATTGAGCACTTTTATGATCACTTTCTTCATTACTGTTTTAAATTTCCTGAAGATGAAGTTGACTAGAAATTTTTGGGCCAAATATTTCAATATCTTCATATCTCTAAGAATTGTCACAAGTTAGAAACTTCTGAATCTCTCCCAACATACCTCAGTGTTAGAGCTTCTACATCTAAGATAGATGAGGTTATTGTCCCAAGTGATCCCCCATCCCCTTCTAATCAATCATCTCTAGCTACGCAGGTCAAGGTGGGAGAAGTTGTGAATCCACTTGTTGAGCTGTCACCATCTCCTCCTACCCCACCTGCTCTGGATTTCTATGCAGATTTGGATTGCAAGCTTGATGGTTGTCACATGGTCTCATCCGCTTAGCCTCCATCCTTTGGTTCCTTTGATCCTCCAGATTTTTGTTTTTTTTGTTCATCCATTTCAGATTCCACATATGATGTTCACAAGGATCAATTTTTGGACAGAGTTGGTGTTGAAAAACCAACCTGCGATATCATTTTTTATGAATATGTGTGTGAGTTTGAACAAGAATTTGCGGTGAAGGATGACCTCCTTCCATCTGCAAATTGTTTTCTTTATCCTGACATCTTCCACAATTCTGCCATTATTGTTCTATCTTGTGAAAATTCATCTCCGACTGTTTCCACTTTTGATTATTCAAAGAACATGTGGGATATCAGTCTTTCATTTTATTGTGGAGAGGATAAATATTTCTTCCCAGATCCACCCAACCTCTCATCTTTCATTTTTGAAAACTTAAAGGGAGAAAATTCTTGTTTTCCATCACACCCTATTTATGATTCGTCAGATCATGAGGATATCATTGTTCACCTTGAATTTTTTGATCGTAGCTATCGTGATCTTTTCACTCATTCATTCGGTCACGATTTTGATTCACCTACTATCGATATTTCTAATACAACGGTCTTTGATGATCCATCTTCTAATGAAGTGGAAACTCCTCAAGTTGTCAAGGCACTTTAGCCCTAACTGATGGTTATGTTAGGTTCTCTTAGCCTTGAGGTTAGTTGTTATGAAACCATCTCAAGAAAAAGATAGAAAAGATAGATCAATGCCTTAGAATTCAGCCTCTTCGAGGGGGAAACCTCCTTTACATTACATAAATGAACAATTCTTGGATGATTCAAATGACAAAACCTCCTTTCTATACATA
>APFE030473731.1:40086-64065 GCA_000404065.3 Pinus taeda | reverse complement strand
TTTCAAAGAAGAGATTTTGGATTTGATATTCTGAATCTCTCTACTTACCTCCCCCAAGATGAGTGAATGCACCTTGTCTAGATTCTCTTTATGTCGATGGAAAGACTAGGTATTACTTTCAAAAGAGCCATCAACAAATAATGGCTTTTTGACTGAGTTCCTGCAAGAACTAGATTTGAGTTGATCCGTGAAGGCTTCAGTTAGCCTGTTTTTCATTTCTCCATCTTCCATTGCTCTAATCAGAGAGAGAATTTTTATCTCATCTTCTTCTGTGGCAGCCATTAGTATTTTTTCTTTCTATGGTGTAAGGGAACTTTCCTCAGAGCTAGAGTCACTGTATGATTCCAAACCAGGAATCATAATGCATATGACAAGCACATTCTTCAGATTTTGGACATGAACAAGATGCTAATTCTGAATATGAACAATCTTGTATGTGTGCTTGTAATTCTTCTTCAGATGTAGAACTGTAAGAGTCAAAGGATGACTTGTCAAGTTGCTATTGCTAGATTTGGTCTTTGATCACTACATTTGGGCAGCGTTCTGTCCTACGAGTGCGGGCACCGCACTTCATGGACTGTATCTGTCCTTCTTGCTTGACAGTTTTACCTCTCTGCAATAGGGCTTGGGACTTCTTCCCTCTATTCTTCTTTGATTCTTCTCCTTCTGGACATTTTGTTGATGTATGTCTAGTTTTTCCACACAAACAACAAGTGAGTTTGTTCCATTTTTCTTGCTTGGAGGTATGCAAATGAATGTTAGAGGGTTTATAATAGTGTGTTCTTGGAACATACTTATAATAGCCTTTCTTGACTTCAGAGGAGCGGCCTTTATATTGCTGAGAAGGCTTTCTTCTTTCTTTGTAGACTTTAGTAGTCTAATTATACTCCTTTTTAGCCTTTGTCTTTGCTTTCTTTCTCTTGACTAGAGGTCATCAACTATGAGTCCATATTTACTACTGATGGACTTTCTGTCTAGAAGCTATGAAAGTTTTTCCAAAGACTTATTTACTTTGGAACTAGTGCAGAAGCTTGCCAATGTTTTTCTAATGTGAGAATAAATCTCACCCTAAGTATATGATTCAAATGGAAACTGGAAAACTTCTTGCAACATGATATAATCAACAAATCTGGATGGAAGAGTAGCAAGATATGCCTGCTTCCATAACAGATTCTTTGAATCTTTCACTTCATAGATTCTTTGCATTCAATCTTGGTGAAAGTCTTCATATTGTGACATCTTGTGGCACTTGAGAGTCATGAGGATAACTTCATGCATATCTAAAATCTTCGTTTCACCACCACACCAGTGTTCTAAGATCATGGAGGTTAAAGCTCCAATCATGTTGCTTCTAGTTGAGCCATCTGAATTGTGAATCACATCTCCTAATTCATCTTTAAGCACTTCAACTTCCATTTTTATCAGTAATGCTGGAGATGCTTCAGTCTCCCACCACTTGAGTAGTGTTCCTGTAAAACATTGAATAATGGTCTTGCATGCTTCAATTTCAGTCTTGCCTCTGAGACACATCGGTTTATATTCTGTAAAAATCATGTCTATTAATTGTCTAATCTGACCAACACTCAGATTATCAATATTCCATTCTCTGTGTGATTCAGGGAAGAAAGTATGAGCTTAAGGAAGCTTGCCTTTTCCTTCAAGATGAGGTGCAGGATATTTATTGAACCTACTTTCTAGAGGTTCATATATGAGAAGAATCTGAGAATCAGATTCTTGTTCTCTTCTTCTTCTTCTTTGAATAAAGAGGCAATGGTAATTTTTCTGTGGCATCTGTTTTTTCTGCAAAAGATGGGGATACCTCTTTAGGAAATAATGTCAGGAACCTATTGATTTGTTTAACAGGATCTTGAATCTTGATATTTATTTTGTAGAGAAAAGAAGTGGGAATTGGTTTGTCAGTTTTAGACAGGCTCATCTTTTCAACATTTTCAGTTAAACCAGGTATTAAGCTATTAGTAGTACCCATGTGGTCTACTATCTTTTCTACTTATTCTATATTATTTAAAGATTCTTTGGCATAAGATCTAACAACAGATGAAATATATTGTACATCATTGAGGTTTCTGTTAACCTCATTCAGAGAGACTTGAAGAGTGTCAGATTGTTCTTTTATTTCCACGGTCTTTGCTAAATTTATTTCTAAACCATGTATTGTTGTATTGGTCCAGTTGATCTATTCACTGGTCTTTTGAATTATTCCATCTATTCCTAGAGCATTATCATGTTTTTGAACCAAAGGGATGGATTTTGCTGCATTCTTATTATCTCCTATGATAATTCCTCAGTAAGGGGGAAAGTGGATGGAGTTTCTACTCTACTACCATCTAAAGTAGTCCAAGCATGTTTGGTGGATGATGAAGAAGATGATTCGGTTAACACGACTTCAGGGGAAACATTCCTTTTCCATTCATAAAAGGAAATCCAGGAATTTTTGACTTCCATGTAACGTTTCCAATCCTGGGTTAATATAATCTCCTCCTCAATGGTATAATTAAGACCAAATTGCTCTGCTTCTGGATGGGTGAATAAGTCCCAATTCAACATGGATTTCATCCATTTTGCACTTATTTGTGATTTCAGGCAGCCATTCAGCAGAGTAGAGAACTTGTGCATCTCCATGACTACAGCCTTTTTATAGTCATCAAGAATAGGGCCAAATCTGCATGAAGGGATGAGACCCTTTTCTTGCTCTAAATAGCCTAATCCATATTTAGGCTTAGCTGGCCTCATTGTACTAAACATTTCTGTCAATCTAGGATCTTCTCCTTTTAGAGTAATAATCTCATGCATCATCAATACATGGTCAAACTTTGGCTCATGAGGAAAAGGGATGTCTAAACATTTTGGATTTGGGCATGGATTCATTGATGTGGAAGGAGGGGCCTCTTCGGTTGTTGGATGATGATTCTCATGGATGACACATTCAACAATGGTACATAAATTTACAGCTGATTGGCACTCTTGAGATTTGACTTATAAAGAATTAAAATTGACAAGTTGGGGAAACTCAAATAAAGAAATGTGTTTACAAGAAACTAAACTTGAACTAGCAGTATCAAGAGTGTATGGATCACGATAAAAATGGGAACTTTTGCAGGCTCTTTCAATTCCATTGTAATCAATTGTGGATCTTCTACGGAAAGATAAAGCAATAGAGGATTGGTTCTCTTGAATATCTACAGAGGTTGTTCTTTTAAGAGCTGGAGGCATGGGATTGGGAACTACCTAATGTTCAGGGAATGTGAGATCTTCCCAACAGATTTTCTGATGCTCTATTTTCTTATTTTTAGAATATGTTAGACCAACGACACTTGCTTTTGAATCTCGACTAGATCTATGTCGTATAGCTAGGTATATGGTATTTGGGTGCCGAAATCATCCTCTGGTTTGTATGGCTATATTATGTCTTTTCTGGTGCATGTCAAACCCTATGGTTTGGATCTGCAACTGCTTATCTATTATTTCGTCAAAGACATAGACTGAAAAATTAGGATAACAGTCAAAATATAATGGGCCATGTGATGGAGGGACAACTATACCTCCTATTAAGGAATCAATGTACTTATTATGAGTAATATCCCTAACTGTGGCTAGAACGAAAGTGTTTAGCCCTTGATGGGTCAAAGGATTGATTCCTATCCTTATGCATCCTAAGGGATAGAGCCATTTCATGATCGAAGTTGAAATATTGGATTTCTGAAACAAGAAAAGTTGTAGGATTGGGTAATAAAACGCTCAATTATGAAGTTCCTAAGGTTTCTATTTGTTTTGAGCATCACTGCATCAATTTGAAATTTGCAGTAGTAGAAATACCAGTTGACTACATTCTAGGAAATACCTTCCTAGCAGTTGTTGAGCCCCATGGGTCAACCAGATTAAAAGGTAGCAAAGCTACTTATTTCATTTCTGTTCCTACATCAAAAGGGACATCAAAAAGGATTGAGTTACCTTATCTCTCAAATCCCAGAGTCTCCACAATGATCAATACTGTCCAAGAATTGGACAAAGAAGAAGCAAAATAGATAGATCTAAAAGATCTAAAATCTACGCTGAAGGTAGAAGAACAGTTGAAAGATCCTCACGTTAAAAGGAAAATTGGAGAACTAAAGACACAGTTGAAGAATAGTGCTTCTCAGAAGAACCGAATCTAGCACAGGAAGCAACATACTGTCCAGTTCCCATACAAAGAAAGATATACAGGAAAGCCCTGTAAGAGTCGAGCTATTTCGATGAATAAGGAATATAGAGATCTCTGTGAAAAAGAGATCAAACAGCTCCTAGACTGAAATCTCATCAGAGAATCTGATAGTCCTTGGAACTGTTACAGATTCTATGTCAACAAAAGAGCAGAACAAATAAGAGGTATTCCAAGGCTGGTAATAAATTACAAACCTTTGAATTCAGTTCTTGTAGATGGCACCTGTCTGATTCCCCGCAAAGGAGACCTGATGGGATGGATAAAAGGAGCCAAGATATTCTCAAAGTTTGACTTAAAGGTAGGATTTTGGCAAGTAGTTGTTTCAAAAGAAGACAAGTTCAAGAATACTTTGAACATTCCTACAGGCCACTATGAGTGGAATTTCATGCCTTTTGATTTGAAAAATGCTCCATCAAAATTCCAGAAGGTAATGGATAAAATTTTTAAGCCTTATTTTGACTGGTTGATAGTATACATTGATGATGTTCTAATTTTCTCCAAAAACATCCAAGACCATTTCAAGCAAGTCCATACATTCAACCAGTTGGTAAAGCATAATGGTCTAGTTTTAAGCAAGAAAAATATAGAAGTATTTCAAAATACCATCAAATTCCTTGGCCATACCATTTTCAATGGCCAAATTTCTCTACAAAACCACACATTGGAGTTTGCTAACAAGTTCCCAGATGTTATTACAGAAAAAAATCAGCTTCAAAGATTTTTGGGTTGTCTAAATTATGTCAACAATTTCTACAAATATTGGGCCATAGACAGGAGTATCCTGAACAAGAGACTTAAAAAGGAACCACCTCAATGGACGGAAAAACACACCAGAGCTGTCAAGAACATCAAAGCTAAGGTAAAATCTCTTTCCATTTTATATGTTTCTGATGACAGTGCATTCAAGATTGTTGAAATAGATGCCAACAATCTAGGATGGTGAGGTATCCTAAAACAGAGAAAAGATGGCACTGAACTTGTCATCAAGTTTACATTAGGCACATGGAATCCTGTTGAACATAATTATTCCACAATTGAGAAAGAAGTAAAATTTGCGTGGAATTGTATTAGCAAGTTTGATGTCCATTTGATAAACAAACATTTCTTGCTACGAACTGATGCTTCAGCTTGACAAAAGGTTTTAACTAAAGACATCAAAAAGCCAGGAGAGGCCAAATTTGCTAGGTGGCAAGAACTCTTTGCCAACTTCGATTTTCAAGTCGAACATATAAAGGGCATGAAGAATTGTTTACCATATTTTATCAGCAGAGAATTTATCCAGCCAAAAGAACATATCTTGGTCATTGTTACCAAATGAGACCAAAACTAGAAACAAGAGGTCCTGCGTACAATACCAAACAACCAGGACTAGGAAGAATATAGAGACAAATGGAAGCCAACATGGCAGTTGAGAAATACCAAGGTATTAGATGTCAATCTGCACGCGCATACTGACATTCAATATCTTGTACTACAAATAAAGGTGTACCCAAAAGGGAGTAGATGGATACATGATATGATATACACAAAAGAAAAAAGAGATGCATTATATGCAGAAGATGCCCTTCAAAGAGATTTTCATGATATCTCAAGAATCTGGTCACATGGAGGTATCTGCCGTGGGATTTATGAAAAATATTTTTTCATAAACCATACCCGGAATCTTGCATGGCCTATGCCTACCCAATCTTCTACATTATGGCTAGGAGGACATCCTAAGCGAATCTTTCCAGACACAGTGTATGATTTTGCAGCATATAAACAGCTATAGTGGGATTTTCTGAATGTAGATGACTAAGAAGAAACCCATTATACTAAATTAAAATTTAGTACAATGGGGATAATTCAAACAAATCAACAATGTGAATGGCTGCAAAAATGGCTCTATCCCTCTTTCTTAAAATCCATAAAGACATCAGGAAACTTGACCTTGGTAGCATCTTGAAAAGGATTGTTAATAAGTAGCGTTCCTGACCAACCGAGAGGGGTTCTTTTATATTTTTTTGGCATTTTATCAATTAAGAAAATCTAAATAAAGTTTGTAAATTCAAAATACATTATTAAATAAGTATATGAGAAGATATTTATTTTAAATACTGATTTAATATGAGACAAGGGTATCAAATTTCTTCATGTGCAAAATACAATGTATAATTTTTCATTCTTTAAATTGTATTTTTAAATGGTATATAGAGTATATATAAGACCAAATAAACCTTTTAACCATAAAAACATTTATTTTCATGATATACAATTATTTTTTTAAATAATATATAATATATACCTGATTGACATTAAAATATTTTACATGCATTGATACATTTTATAGCACAAATTAAAATGATTTTTTTAATTATTTATACATTTTCAAGTATATGTCAATATTAATTTATATTAAAATCTGTTGTTCAAATATTTTTGAAAAGTATAAAGTTTAAATATCTTACTCCTATTTTTTTATACTTTTAATTATTTTACGACATATTTTTTTTTATTATAGTGGATATTATTTTTCCTTTTAGAGCAATTTAATTATTTAACTCCACTAAGAAACAAACTTATAGGACACTTAATATTGGATATAAATTGAACCTGTAAATTCAATAACAACTTAGTCCTTACCCATCCCCACCTCTCTTTGTATAGAAAATCTCATTGATTTAGATTTTCTTTAATTTTCAAAATCATAAACTTTATGATAAAAAAATATCTATGGCATATGTACCAGCCATATAACTTTCTCAACAAATGCAATTGTTAATGTATGATCCACAACTAGTTATTGGTTAATGGTTGAAACCTTTTGCAAGGTAGTTGCTGGCTAAACATTGATGTTGTAAAGAGAATGGACAGAATGTGCTGTCGCTGAAACCAACAGAGTAATCCATGATTTTTGTATGAGAAACTTGGTCTGGTTAAATTTAAACACCATGTCACAGTCAAAAGCTAACAATGCATTGTCATGCAACAAATTCTAGAACATATCAACAAAAAAATCATGCAATTGTTAATGTATGGTTCACAACAGATTTTGTTAACTGTTAACGGTTGAAACCTTGTGCAAGGTAGTTGTTGGCTAAACATTGATGTTGTAAACAGAATGGACCATCTCTGAAACCAACACAATAACCAAAGCTATATTATTTATTGAAAATAACTACATTAAGATTGAACATTGATGTTGTAAACAGAATGGACCATCTCTAAAACCAACACAAAGCTATATTATTTATTGAAAATAACTACATTAAGATCAATATTAATGATAACAAAAAAAACAATAACTATTAAAACATAATGTTCTTAAATAAATCATTATATTTAAATATAATAAAAATTAGATCTATTCAACTGATAATAAAGACAAGTCTTATTAATAGTTGGTTGAAACCTGATTATTATTAATGGTTGAAACCTCGTGCAAGGTAGTTGTTGGCTAAACATTGATGTTGTAAACAGAATGGATAGAATTGACCCTGAAACCAACAAAATAACCAAAGCTATATTATTTATTGAAAATAACTACATTAAGATCAATATTAATAATAACAAAAACAACTATAACTATTAAAACCTTGAAACTTTGTGCAAGGTAGTCATTTGCTAAAAATTGATGTTATAAACACAATGGACAGAAATCACTGTCTTTGAAACCAACACAATAACCAAAGCTATATTATTTATTGAAAATAACTACATTAAGATCATATTAATAATAACAATAACAAAAATAACTATTAAAACATAATATTAACTATTAAAACATAATATTCTTAAGTAAATCTATATTATATTTAAATATACTAAAAATCGCATCTATTCAACTGATAATAAAAACAAGTATTATTAATCGTTGGTTGAAACCTGATTATTGTTAATGGTTGAAACCTTGTGCAAGGTAGTTGTTGGCTAAACATTGATGTTATAAACAAAATGGACAGAATTATTGATGTTATAAACAGAATAAACATTGATGTTATAAACAAAATGGACAGAATTATTGATGTTATAAACAGAATGGACAGAATTGACCATCTGAAACCAACAAAATAACCAAAGCTATATTATTTATTGAAAGTAACTACATTAAGATCAATATTAATAATAACCAAAACAACAATAACTATTAAAACCTTGAAAGGTAATTACCTTTATCAATAATTACCTTTCCACAAAATGGAAAGGTAAATATTGATTTTAAAAAAGAAGATAAGTAAATAAATAGAGATAAACAATAATAAAATGTATTTTAGAGAAGGGATTAGCTTGTGAAAAAGAAAAAATATATAAGATAAGTTGTGAAAATGTAGATGACTAACAGGAAGTATCTTCTGAAGAGGTATCATTTTTTTTAAATTTTGCAGAAGCCACTTGAATGAACATAAATTGTGAAGAAGAGAGAAAGGAATGCTAAAGGTTAAAATTAAAATGGTTGGAAAGTTTTATCCAAATTAATATGAAGAATACAGAGTGTGTACATCAGGAACATATATCTGAAGATAGATATTGAATACAAAGCTGCAAATAATACCAAATGGATAGGGTACTCATCTTGTTCCGGAGGAATCATAGTATGAGAAAGAAAAATCTTTGATTTTGTGTACAGAGTGTGTACATCAGGAACATATATCTAAAGATAGATATTGAATACAAAGCTGCAAATAATACCAAATGGATAGGGTACTCATCTTGTTCCGGAGGAATCATAGTATGAGAAAGAAAAATCTTTGATTTTGTGTATCCAGGATAATTTTAAGAGTTAGGTTTCACCCATGGGTTATTTTTTCCCCAAAAACTAGCAATTTCTATTTTTTCTTAAAATTACTTGTTCAAATTCTATATAATAAATGTATTTATACATATAACAATCCATTATTGAAAAATCATACATTAATAGCGCTATTAATTACAGTTAAATGGTTTATAATTAAATATGGTAACAAATTATTAATTTTATATAAAACTATGTGTTAGTATCTCACTTTTATAAAACATTATTAAAATATTATTGACATACCCTAATATGATATTTAGTGAGAAATAAAATACCATAATATGACATTTAGTGAGAAATAGAATACCAAAAATCACATTTTATTGAGAAATAGAATTATCCCTTATTAGAAAACATCCACAAATATTTTTCCTAATTAAACTATCTATGAGAGTTGCAATAGAAGGACATAAATGAAATTATAAAATTATTACACAGTTTTTAATTATTCTAGCCAAATGACCCATTAAAATGAATGAAAAATAGTTAAATTTAAGTGAGAGTGAAAATGAATAGTGAATTCTTCAATTTACATGCATTTCAATTTACTAAAATTTCAAATTGATTATATAACCATTTTATTTCATTTTATATTAACTTCTTAACCACGTACGTTTTCATATTCGTATATCAAATTCACCTAAATTAGAAATCTTTTTATATATTCATAACCTAATTCACCTAAGTTAGAAATCCTTTTATGTATTCATAACCTAACTACATCGAGTAAGTTTGTACTAAAATTGGTTTTGCTTTATAGATTCACTTTTCCATCAACTTATTCTTCCAATATTTGAACTATTAAATGCCCACATAGCACGAAGGTTACTAATAATGTTGGTAATGGCCAGATGTTTAATGTAGTTATTACCCTTTCTAATCAGGGCACCCCCTTGCACATTAATCTTTCAAGTGTATCATTCCCAACACACGGGCATGAGTGTATCATTCCCAACAGAGGGCCAGTGCACGATTTGGATGTATTTCGAAGCAACTATTATTGTGACATCCTACATGTATTTAAAATATACTCGAAGTTGCAACAACGATTCGTGTGTTATAGTTTTCATTGCAACTTAATTGTCTTTGAGAGACCTCAAAGTTTAATAAATGCATTTCTTCACAGTTTCATAAATGTGCTTCAATTTTATAAATGTTTGAATATGTTGGGAAGTTTTATAAATGTATTGATTTTTTTAAATAAATACATAAATGGTTAAATTATTTTGTTTATAAATTCTTTGATTTTTAATTAAATACTTTAAAATTTACGGTTTTTAATATTTGATACATGTATAAATGTTTTAATCTCCACTTAGATCACGAAATGGCTCTATCCCTCTTAAAATCCATAAAGACATCTGAAACCTGACCTCAGTAGCGTGTTGAAAAGGCTTGTTAATAGGTAGCGTTCGTGGCCAACCGGGAGGGGTTTTTTTATATATATATTTTTTGGCATTTTATGAATTAAGAAAATTTGAATAAAGTTCATAAATTAAAATATATTATTAAATAAGTATATTAGCAATATTCTATTTTAAATACTGGATTTAATACAAGACAAGAGGATCAAATTTCTTTTTATGGAAAATACATTTTATAAATTTTCATTTTTAAAGTATTTTTAAATGGTATATAGAATATAATAAGACCAAATAAACTTCAACCATAAAACCATTTATTTTCATGATATATAATATATTTTTAAATAATATATATATATACATAATTGACATTAAAATATTTTACATACATTGATACATTTTATAGCACAAATTAAAATGAATTTTTTAATTATTAATACATTTCAAGTATATGTCAATATTAATTTATATTAAAATATTTTATTTTAATAAGTTATTATATATAATATATAATATAATATATATATATAATATATGAAGTTGATATCTGAAAGTAGATCTTCATATAGTTTATTTAAATCTGTTGTTCAAATATTTTTGAAAAATATAAAGTTTAAACATCTTGCTCTTATTTTACAACATATTTGTTTTTTATTATAATGGATATTATTTTTCTATTTAAAGCAATTTAATTATTTAACTTTATTACAAGACAAACTTACACAACACTTAATATTGGATATAGATTGAACCTCTAAATTCAATAACAGTTTAGTCCTTACCCATCCACACCTATCTTTATATAGAAAATCTCATTGATTTAGATTTTCTTTAATTTTCAAAATCATAAACTTTATGATAAAAACATATCTATGGCATATGTACCAGCGATATAACTTTCTTAATAAATGCAATTGTTAATATATGATCCACAACTGGCTATTCATTAATGGTTGAAACCTTTTGCAAGGTAGTTACTAGCTAAACATTGATGTTGTAAAGAGAATGGATAGAATGGGTCGTGGTTGAAACCAACAAAGTAATTCATGATTTTTGTATGAGTAATTCATGATTTTTGTATGGGAAACTCTGGTTAAATTTAAACACCATGTCACAGCAAAAAGCCAACAATGCATTGCCATGCAACAAATTCTGAAACACATTAACAAAAAATTCATGCAATTGTTAATGTAAACCTCACAACTGATTATTGTTAATGGTTGAAACCTTGTGTAAAGTAGTTGTTGGTTGAACATTGATGTTGTAAATAAAATGGACAGAATTGACCGTCTCTGAAACCAACAAAGTGATCCGTGATTTTTCGATGGGAAACTTGGCCTGCTTAAATGTAAACCCCGTAACACAGTTAAAAGTCAACAATACCTTGCCATGCAACAAATTCTGAAATACACTACGGCCTCCTTTCAATATAACATATATCTAACATAATGATATATTTGAATTTGTTAAAAATCTGGGAATCATATCATAATTATTGAAAATATACCATAAATTAGTGTGAAATCTTTTAATTACAATTCAATAGAATATTTGAAAATTATTATTTTTAAATAATATCTATATATAAGTTACTAGACTCCTATGTAGACCAGGACTAAAACTTAAATTCTACCCGATAAGGACAATAACTTAAATTGGTGGATACATTAGAATAATCTTTATTTGGAAGTACTACTAATTTAATTTTTAAATAGTATAATAATATATATATATATATATATATATATATATATATATATATATTTTCAAAGTTACTAGAGTTCTGTGTCCACAAGGATTAATAACCTAAATCGACTAAGAACTTAAAAACTTAAATCGACTAAGAACTTAAATTCTACTCGATAAGGACTAATAACTATTAGAATAATGATTGCTTTTACTTTTTAAGGATTAAAATTTTATATTTTACTTTAAAAGTACTAATAATTTAAATTGGTTGATAGATTAGAATAATGTTTTTAGTTTTTATATTTTTTTATGATAATCTAAAAATGTTCGTATTTTTAAAGATTTGATTTCTTTCTCCATTTTAGGTTAAGAGGGATTAAATATCTTGAGATGAAAGCTTTTTTTGAGTGAAAAGCATGAAAAAATGATTACACTTGTAAATATTTGATCATTGTTATTATTGCACTTTTGAATGCATAAATGGATTGAACAACTTGAAAATACCCAAAAAATACCAAATTGTAGAACAATAGAACCACTTAATATTTTAACCATAAGAATTTATTTTTATCAAATTTTTAAACTAGATATAATATATACATAGTTGAAATTAAAATCTTTTACTTAAAATAGGCATTAAAATATTTTGTTTGTGATCTTTTTCACATTAATTTATTTTCTTATTAATATATTTTTAAGTACACCTCAATATTACTTAATTTTGTATTGGAATATAATTTTTTTAATTATTATGAATAATAATTTTTAAATGCCACATATTAATTTTATATCAAGAATTGAATGAATTACATATCTATTTATTCTTATTTTTATTACAAAGTAATTGAATTTGTTTTATTTTCAATTAATTCTTGTCTTTAACCTCTGAAGTATTATATTGACATGAATGTTAAATTTATACATATGTTGTGCATTGAAATATTTATAAGTGATATAAAAAATATACATTTTCCTCATTTAAAAAAGGTAAAAATATAACGTTTTTAATTACTTTATTTCTCTCTAAAGATGATATTTTATTAGGGGTTCACGTGAAATTAAATAAATTTGTCACATCCCTTTTGTACTTTATTATAATGTTAAAATTTTCTTGCTAGTGAGGATTGCAGGATGCAGCGATTGAGCTAGGGTTCTGAGTGTGAAACCCTCGACAGCGCTGACAGCACAGCGGATCGGGGTCAGACTCTGTACCAATTCCTCTACAGTGCGACAGATCTGACGGGGATCAGCGACAAGCCATGAATCCGCCTCGGGGGGGCGTCACAGCCCTCCCCCGCACGCCACAAACCAGAACCTGAGGTCATTTTCGGGTTGATTGATCCGGATCTACTCAACTCAGGGAAGCAGCAACACGGCAGTAACAGTAATCAGCCAGAACAACATGATTCGCAGGAGGACAACCCGAAGGTTACCTCTTCCACTTGTCGACCTGTAGCCAAGGAAAGGCCGAGAATAGAACTGCCTGGAGACGTTATAGATAGCAAGATAGAGTTTATGAAGGACCATGCAATCATTGGAAAGTTCATAGGGTTTTGGCCAACTGAACGGGCCTTAAATGGTTGGATTGCAGCTAAATGGAAGCCAAAGGGAGATGTCACTCTCCAGTTGGGGCCGAAGGGCTTCTTCACCGCCATCTTCTTCTGTCTGGAAGATAAATACAGGATCCTGGGAGGAGGGCCATACTTCTTCAACTCGGCAGGTCTCTACATCAGGGATTGGAAGCCCAGATTTAGCCCTGACAAATAAGATCTTACATGGGCACTTGTCTGGATCAGACTTTATTCACTCCCGGATGAATACTGGGAAGAAAAATGTCTAATGAGCATAGGAAATGGAGTGGGACGATACATCAGGGCAGCGGAAGAAACAAAAAACCGTAAGTTCATTTCATATGCTCGAATATGTGTATTCATTAGACTGAATGAGGCACTTCCTGAGTCAGTTACCCTTGCCCATTGTGATGAGGAGTGGATCCAGCCTCTCGATTATGAGCATGTGCCCTTCAGGTGCAGGAGATGCCATGCACTAGGGCATTTGTTCCGGGACTGCCCCCTCAATGTCAAAGCCAGCTCTCCCGAATCCTCTGAAACCCCATCTCAAGATGGCTTTACCAAAGTTACGAACAGAAAGCGCATGCATAAAAAGCCTCAGAATGGGCCAAAGCCCCAGCCTTCCAAGCACTAAAATCCTGCTTCCAAGAATAGCTTTGAGTCCCTGGGGAATCTCTCAGATGATCAGCCCCCTAATATTGATAGTATTCCTGCCCACCCTTCCTCTTCCACCCACCCCCCTCCATTCAGCCACCCTCCCAAGTCTAAATCTCCCATCATCATCCCAACCATCCTAAGCAGGCATCAGGAAAACTCAGAGGAGTCTCTCAAGGAAATGGAGGTAGATGGGAAGTTGATCGCCCCACAGATTTCAGAAACTCCTCAGGAGGATACCAGTCAGGTGCAAAATATGGAGGAAGAACCAGAGAGCATGGACCTAAATGGTCTGGACATCATAGAACTGGAGCTATGTTGCCAGAAGAAGGCATATGAAAAAATCACCGAGTCGGATATAGATAAGTTGGAAGTGGTCATCTCCAGAGTGTTCCACCAACACCAGCTGGGCATTCAATCTGGCAGCACCTGGGATGGCAATCCGCGTCCAAAGGACACCAAAAAAAGAGGAAGGAAGACAGATCTCCAGAGATCAGTAGAGATCGGAAAAATCCTAGTAGATTCTGGAAGATACGCGAAGCTGACGAAGTACTACAGCCCTACCCAAAATAGTTAAACCATGAAGCTCATATCATGGAATGTCAGAGGGCTCAACAACCTAGGAAAATCTAGAATGTTAAAAAACATGATCAAGATTGAAAAACCACAGATGTGTTTCCTCCAAGAAACAAAATGCAACAGCGCCACGCTGGGCTGCATTCTCTCAAAAGCCTGGCTAGGATGCATATCAATGGTTGTGGATGCCACGGGAGCCTCTGGGGGGCTTGCCATAGCATGGAACACCCAGGCTATATCACTCACTGACTTCCACGCCTCTCATCATCTCATCCAAGCAGCCTTCCACATTCTCGGCACCAACATTCATGGGAACCTATCCAACGTCTATTTCCCACAGGACGCTGGGAGTAAAAAAGCGCTCCTCGATACCATCGAAGCGCTAAGCAGAAACAGGCAGCATCCACTCTGGATTGCTGCCGGGGACTTCAACATGATTACCA
This sequence comes from Pinus taeda, assembly GCA_000404065.3. Lineage (NCBI taxonomy): Eukaryota > Viridiplantae > Streptophyta > Pinopsida > Pinales > Pinaceae > Pinus > Pinus taeda. The sequence goes on along the minus strand of APFE030473731.1, from coordinate 48,775 downwards.
AAATAGAGGACAAGATAGGAGGCAGATCCAGACTGGAACCTGAAGTAGATCGCTTCAAGGACTTCATCCAAAATGCCTCTCTCATAGACATGCCATTCTGCAATGGCACCTTCACCTGGAGCAATCATAGAGGAGGCAAATTTCAGATCACCTCTAAACTAGATCGCTTCCTGATTTCGGATAACGCGGTACATCTCGGAGGTGATCTTACCGCAGAAATCTTGGCCCACTCAGGGTTGGATCACTGGCCAATAGCTTTGCACTGGCAGCGACCAGGTGATAAAACCAAAAGGCCCTTCCGGTTTGAAGGATTTTGGCTAACGCATCCAGCATTCAAGGACTTCGTCAGAACCACCTGGGTTTCCTTTATCCCGCCAGAAGGCTCAAAGATGTTCCAGCTACAGCAAAAACTACGCTTCCTAAAAATTCACCTAAAACGCTGGAATCGAGAGACCTTTGGCAATATTTTTGAGGCGCAACAGGAGCTCAATAAGGAGCTGAAGGATCTCCATCAAGAAATAATAAATGTAGGGCATACAGAAGCTACCTTAGACAGAGAGCGACACATAAACAACCAGCTTGAGGAAAGAAGGAAGCAAGAGGAAATTTATTGGAGGCAAAAATCACGGATCCGATGGCTAAAAGAAGGGGAGCGTAACACCAAATTCTTCCACCGAACTATAGTGCAGAGGCAGATGCGCAATAAGATTCCCTTTATCCTTAACCAAGAGGGGGTAAAAGTTGAGGAGCATGAAAAAATAGAAGAAGTCCTTCTCAATCACTTTCAGCAGGTACACCAAGAGCAAGCGGTGGATCGGCAAAGGGCGATTGGAAGAATCACCAGCAATATCCCCAAGCTGGTTACAGAGGAGCACAACGAGTTACTCATGAGCCCAATCCAAGCCCAGGAGGTAGACAAGGCGATGGCGCAGCTCAAGGAAGGTAAGGCCCCTGGACCAGACGGTTTCACTGCCACGTTTTTTCATGCTTTATGGGACTTGATTAAAGAGGAGGTCTGGCAAGTTGTTGAGGAGTCCAGAGCATTACGCTGGCTGCTCCGATCCCTTAACTCCACTTTCATCACCCTCATACGCAAAGAGGAGAACTCCCTAACTCCTGAGAAATTCAGACCCATCGCCCTCTGCAACGTCCTGTATAAAGTCATCTCCAAAGTTATTGCTAACAGATTAAAACCCCTTCTACCATGCTCATCTCTCTGGAGCAATCGGGTTATGTCGAGGGAAGACATATTATGGATGGTATCATTCTCACTCATGAAATCATCCATTCCCTCAAACAATCCAAGCAAGCTGGCATGTTACTCAAACTCGACCTCTCCAAAGCTTTCGACAAGCTCAGCTGGTCTTACATTCAACATATGCTGAAAGCTTTTGGCTTCTGCTCCACCTGGGTTCGCTGGATCATGAGTCTTATCACCTCCTCTCATTTTTCCCTTCTTGTCAATGGTCTTCCCTCCCGCCCCTTAAAACCCTCCAGAGGCATTAGACAAGGGGACCCCCTCTCCCCCTTCCTTTTTGTTATTATGGCTGAGGATCTTGGCAGACACATCAAGCAGGCCCTCCAATCTAATCAGCTTAGAGGGATCTCCATCCACAACTCCCAAGCCTCCTCTCATCAATAATTTTTTGATGACACCATGCTCTATGGTTACCCCTCAGCTCAGGAGGCCTCTCGCCTGAAATCCCTGCTCAACGACTTCTGAGAAGCCTCTGACACTCATGTCAATAACTCCAAGTCTCAAATATTTTTCTTCCACACCCCTCCGCCTGTTAAATCCGCCATCACCCGTATCCTAGGCTTTCAATCCGCCTCCCTCCCCTCCACCTACCTTGGGGCTCCCCTTACTGCCTCGGCCATTAAGCAGCCTGCCTGGCGTTCTCTTCTTGAGAAGTTTGATTCAAAACTCAATTGATGGACTCACCGCTCCCTCAATCTAGCCAGTCGAGTTGTGCTTATTAAGTCCATTCTTCGAGCCATGCCTCTCTATCTTTTCTCTATCCTTGCAGCTCCAAAATGGGTTCTAAAAAGATTAAGAAACCTTCAGTGGGATTTTCTATGGGGAAGCTCAGCCACTAATCGCAAATGGGCATTAGTGAAATGGGACACTATGTGCAAGCCCAAAAACAAAGGAGGCATAGGACTCAGAGATCCAGAGAGTAGCAACACCATCATGAATGCCAAAATCTGGTGGCAATGGTTAACTAACCCAGATAAGTTATGGGCCAAAATATGGACAGCCAAATACACCAACAATATGCCCCAAGCAGAGCTCATAAGATTCCAGCCCACAATCAATGGATCACTCATTTGGAATGCAGCCAAGCAGCATCATCAGCTCATCCAGAAGCACAGCTTCTAGGAAATACGAAATGGTCACAGCGCCAGATTTTGGAAGGATGCATGGAACCAACAGCCTAAACTTTCAAGTGTTCTTCCTCCAATGATCATTCCGAATAGACAGGAGCAACAGCAGGAAACCGTCCATCAATTCTGGGAACAGGACAGGGTAAACGGATTAAGAAAATGGCGACCGAGCAACCAAATAACCATAATCACAAGCATTTAGGAGGCAGCAACACTCGAAGATGAGTTAAAAAAGAGAAGCATCTGGTTTGAGAACAGCGAGGATATCCTCAGATGGGGTTACCTCCCCAAAGGATCATACTCCACATCCGAAGCCTATAATCTCATAGGCGACTCCACCACCAGACCGGACCCTCTATGGAAGCGAATTTGGAGCTTCAAAGCCTGGCCCAAAATATCACATTTCCTCTGGATGGTTGGACATAAAAAGATTCTCACCTGGGACAAGCTAAGGAGACGCAATTTCCATGCGCCCTCAATATGCCACAACTGCTTTAAAAATGAGGAAACCTTACAGCACCTTTTGGACACATGCCCAATCGCCAACAAGCTGTGGGATCAGGTTGGCTTCAGATGCCAAAGAAGATGCAGAGGACCTGGAGACATCATAGATACCATCCGTCAATGGCCAAAAAGCCCCTATGGCTGTGCATCCTTAACTACATGTGGAATATACTCCCCGGCACTGTAATATGGAGCATATAGAAAGAAAGGAATAGGCGCATTTTCAAAAACTAGAGCTCACCTATGGAGGAAATTTGGAGCAGACTGCATGGCAACCTCAAAGTGACCATGCTTCTGAAATCATGGACTAAGGAAGACCTCCCTACTAAGGACAACGAGAAAAACATCCTGGACAACTGGAAGCTAGAGCTGCCACAAGGGAATGCCACCCAGCGGACAACGAAAGGTAATGACAAGGAGGTTAGAAAATGGAATGCCCCACCCACCAACTCTTACAAACTTAATTTCGACGGAGGCTCTAAAGGCAACCCTGGGCCAACATGTTATGGTGGTATCATTCGTAATCACAATGGTAACACCCTGCAGATCTACTTCGGCAATATAGAATGGGACACCAATAACTCGGCAGAGTTGGAGGGTCTCTGGAAAGGGCTCTTAGTCGCCAGATGCCAAAATCTTCAACCACTTATAGTGGAAGGCGATTCCCAGGTCATCATAAGCATGGTTACTCACATTCAGAATGGCTCTCAAACCAGAAAAGTAGCCGACAGTTGGAGGCTAGAAGCAAGGCTAAACAACATTGCTCAAGAGCTACATAGCCACAGAGCCCTCTCCTTTCATCACTCCAGAAGAGAAGGTAATAAGGTAGCTGATCTCCTAGACAATATTGGGGTAGAAAGCCACCATCCTTTCCAAGCAGGAAATTTGGACATCATCCCCAGCAATCAACAGACTCAGGAATGTAAGAATCTCCTTTAGAGCGATACTGAACCCCCGGATGCGGGTGATGGCACGTCACAAAAGGCTGAGCCACATGTCCACCATGTGCCGCCCCGTGATCAATTAAATGATGGAAGGACTTAGCCGTCAAAGGCTTAATCCTGCGAGGTTTATGCTCTGAGCATTCAATGCTGAGCAGATTGAAGGGATGGCGGCAGTTATGGTGCGCTTCGATCAAAGGAATGTTGAGGGATATCAAGGCATGGAGGGGCAGCTACCATTTCATCGTTTTGGTGGTGTTAAGGAACTGCGATTGCAGAGACATTCGACGCAGAGGTAGACTTGCAGGAGGGCGGCTATCCCACCACCTCAAGCTGCCTTCTGGGATTCTCGTCGCTCCAACTCAGGTTCCTGTTCTAAGAGAAAGCGGAAATTTGAGAGCATTTCAGAAGGTCTGGTGGCAAATTCAGAGGTTCTGGTGGCGAACTCAGAGGTCTTGGTGGCAAATTCAGAGGTTCTGGGGGCAAATTCAGAGGTTCTGGCGGCGAATTCGGAGGTTCTGGTGGCAAATTCAGAGGTGCTAGGGGCGAATTCAGAGGTTCTGGTGGCGAATTCAGAGGTTTTTGTGGAAAATTCAAAGGTGGTGGTGGCGCTTGGAAAGTTCTGGTGGTGAATTTTGCCTTCTTTTTGGCCTCACAAATCGCCCAAAGCTATCAAGGGAGAAGGAAAACTGCCCATGGCGAGGCTACGACAACGGAAACCTTGCAGGAGGGGATCTGGACGAGGCTCATCCTCGCACCCACCGGCAGAGAGGGAGCACCACCATTGCTGCTGCTGCTATTGCTACAGGAGGGCAGGGGTCAAGCCACTCCAAGCTGGGCAATACATGGAGGCTGGCAATGCGAGCGAAGGGGAGCCAGCCCTCCCAGCATTTGGCTCGGTGGTGTTCACCCTGGGAAACTCCAAGGATAATCCAGGAATTAATGCTCATGTTTCAGTGCTTTTTACTCAAGCTCCGGAAGGGAATGCAGGAGAGACGCCTCCAGGAATGGAGGAACCACCCCTAGAGGGCTCTGGAAAGGCGGGTCCTGTGCTGCCTCCAACAAGTGGGGAGGGTACCTCAGGGAAGGAGATTATGCCCGTTCCCTCTCTCCCCCAGGCGAAGGAATCTCAAGGCTCTGCATAGGACAAATGGGCCGCCATGTGGGAAGGAATCCCTGAGGGTCAGGGATGGTGCACCATTGTGGAGGAGAAAAATCCTGACGCTGACTGACCTTCCTACGCACGCTCCAGCACCTTCTGTCTCCTCTCAGCTTGGGTCCAGGATTTTGTTTGTTGCAGGTCAATGGGTACGGGTTAGCATTATGTTTGTTCACTTACAGTTTCTTATTCTGTCCAGTCTGTTTTGGTCGTGTTTTGTCTCAGTCTGTCTTGTTTGTATCAGTCCTCGGTCTGGTTATGAAGAACGCCCCTGCGTAGGGAGGCATGCTTATGTTTAATTCAATATGTCTAGGTCTGTTGATGGGCAAATTGAATTGGTTTCCTTCCTCAATCAGTCTTTTTGGAGGAATTTTGGAAGTGCTGTTCATGCTACCCCTACGTGGGAGCTTTTTGAGACAAAGATAAGTAACCCAAGGTGCCACTGGCGGCCATGGAAGTCCTGCTTCACTGCTTGTAATCATTTTACTGTAAATATTATATAACAGGCTAGCTAGTTTTACCGAGAAAAAAAATAAAAATATTTCTTGCTAGTTTTAGACCAATCCGAAGAAGCAATCCATCCAAAACTAATTTTATTTCTTGAAGTAGTCTTATGCTTGAAACATTTGTTTGAATGATGATTCTGCTTTCCACAATGTTCACAAGGATGAAGATCATAAAAATGATCTCTCACATGTCCAAATCTATTACAATGTTGGCATCCTATGATTTGTTGTGATTGTGGAACAACTCACCAAGAAATCCAACACTATGAAATTATATAGGCTTTGATAAATCAAGAACATGAAAAGAAACATCCTTATTATATTGCACACCAGTTCTATTTTTGTTGGGCATAATTTCTTCCCAAGGATTAATGAAGATTATCTGAAGTGTATATTGAATGTTCGCATCTGTATGCAAATCCACTCTTGAAATGTCTTTACAAATCTGGTTAAACTTTGACTATTTGTTCTCAACAAAATCTAGTTCAGAATGATAATGCTTCTTCTAAAGTTCATCTCGCTGTAACTATGACTGAAGCTCCAAAAAGTCAAATTTTCTTTGAGCATTTTGTAAACATGTTCAAATGTCGAAGAGAGTGTCCTCACTGATTTGGACCGTTTCATGAATAATAGATGGTATTAGATTGTTGAGTAACTCTAATACATTAAAAATTCCAGACATTTTATAATAAATCAAAATCAGAAAATTAAGGTCATCACGTAACGCCGAAAATGCACTTGTTTACAATGAAACTTGAGCTAGAAAGGGTTATTGCAAATTATTCATATTCTTGATACTATTGTAAATAAAAATGGGCAAAGAAAACTCAAGTCATGTAAGAACAATCAACGTAGTACAAATCGAGTATGATGTTACATATGGTCAAAGTTGTAACTTGTTTTCCTTTAATATCAGTTCCAGCCAATGTACCTATCATGGCATTATGCTCGTGAAAAAGTAGGGCTACTACCAAATACACAATTAATATTGTCAATTATCACCATATCAATCATATCAATTTGTGATAGTCGTGAGCCTCACACTATTAATTTTACTCTTCAGTTTGCATTAATGTAAACATAGGTACAACCACCAATGGAGACACACCAACAATGTTATTGGCACAATTGTTAGAAAATGATTAAAAGAAAACTGGAGATCATGGAATACATGTGAGAGAGTAAACAATTAACTCATGTTACAATTTTACACGCGTTTGACATGAACAAGAAATTTTTTCTTCAAATGTTCCTCAACAACCTTTTGTTCCCAAATGAATGTGATTTGATTGGTTGATCTGTATTTATTTGCTATGAAATAAATGTTTGATCCAAACAGTAAGAACATATATTTCTTTTTGTTCAGTACTTGAGATTATGTTATTCCAAAAATCGTGCTCTTCTCTCATTGAAAAGTAGCCTATAGACACCAATCACTCAATAACTAATTTGATTCTCCATCACGTAAATGACAATGAATGAAAAAATGATGTAGTTTGCACATGCAGGAACTCAATGCCTCCACATCTACAACTCTCAATAGTTAACTTTCATTGTTCGATCTTTCTTTCTAACACTATCATTTTTTTAAGCAAGACCCTTGTCACAGTATTTGATGTCCAAATAGGTGGAGTACAAACTTCTAAATGTAAATGAGAAAACAAAAGGTGCAAGGTTTGATCACTTTTGCATTCGTAGTAGAGTAGAAGCATCAAACACACAACATCGAGAAAGCACAAAGCTTTTTTTGTAGAATTGTCAAATTGAACCAAAATTTGAATGCCATGTTTTGGACTCAGTGTGCCACTTGACACAGTTGTTCACTTTGCTATCATAGCCAATTGTTGGCGCTTTTCAGAGATCACTTCCATGAGGATCATGCATTCATAAATTCAAACAACAATTCATTCATAAAATTGCATTTACAATTTTGACGAGGATCCCTGCTCGGAATTTGAATTTGGAGGGCATCACCGCCAAGTTTGAGATATATATCCTTAGAAAAATGTATTTAATGAACAATCACTGTGTACCCAGATAGCATATATAGCATATAAGCTCTTAAAGAGTTACAACAACATCCATCAATTCCAAATTATTCCGAAAAAGATAAGCACGCGCAAAATTTCCTTCTAAAAACACTCTTAATGAACTTATTCTAAAACTATCAACAAACATTTTATTGTAAAGCCAAAATTAGTTAAAAAATAAAATTCTTCATTTCTTTCTTGGTTTTTACTAGCAAAATTATTCAACCTTAATTTTCCAAACATTCACTGAAGACCTTAACACAGATTGAATTGAAGAGATAAGACATCCTAGGATCCTTTTTAGGAGGTGATAGAAGATATCAACTCTAGACATTCTTTGAGTGTCAACGCAACCTATAACAACCAAAAATTCTCACAATAGGTCTTCATTAGAGATGGCAACAAGAACTTCTGATTTTCTCAATGTATCTTTAGCTTCATCGCTGATGGTGGCATTCTCCTATCCGCAATCTTGATACATGCTCTTTCAAGGAAACAATAACATCAAAACCATCTCTTTTGATGTCTCTATCTACATGAAGGTGCATGCACAACTTTGAATATTCTCTTTCAAGGAGACAATAACATCAAAACCATCTATTTTGATGTCTCTATCTACATGAAGGTGCATGCACAACTTTGAATATTCTCTCAAATATGACTAGAAATTCAATAAGGATTCACTAAGATTTCAAGACCAAAATTCTAAGAAAGGAGAAGCACTCAAGAAGGCCACAAAACTCGTGGCTCAATTTAATCAACCCAGGGTAGATGAACCTTCATTCTGATACCATTGTTGGAATAAAAAATTGGAAAATGAATTCAATTGTATATTAATGATTAATCAGAATGAAGTACATAGTGTCTATATAAATATAATAAGTAAATTGTTGATTTAGTTTCCTAGGATTCTTGGACTCTAATAACAAATTATCATAACATGCCATAACCCAAATTATAACCAAAGGATTAGATGTCTAACACTTGTGTCTAACCATTTGAATGATCTATCTCTATTTAAGCTATGTCTGGATCTAGTTCTTCATCTTGTCCTTACGATGAACCACACTTGTTGGTTCGAAACACGTTGGGAAATGAATTTTGATGTGATTATTGCTGAAAACCTGTCTCAAAAAATCATTTAATTGTTAATTTCTCTAATTT
>APFE030473731.1:4143-39556 GCA_000404065.3 Pinus taeda | reverse complement strand
AAAATTTGATATAGATTTTGGGAAATCTAGGTTATAATGGTTGAGTTTCAAGATTATAGGAACTTTATGGGGTTTTCATGGTGTTGAGTCTATTTCCATCAAATTAAAGTGTTTGAAATTTTTTTTTATAATAGAAATAGATTTTAGTGGAGTGTTTGAAAAGCATTTTTTTATAGTAAAAATAGATTCAGCACCATCAAGAACCGAAAAATAAAAAAAATATTAAAACCATGAAACTTTAATCAAATTTTTGAAAATCAAAATTTCAAAAATTTGAGATAGATTTTCAAAAATCAGATCTTCTCAAAATTTCAATTATTTTCCTCTAAACCTCATTAAAATGCTCCTTTAAACCTCGTTAAAATACTCGTTTATAAAGTCTATGCTCAAGTCAACCTTCCCGTGCAAGTAACTTCGACTTTTTTTCTTAACATTGATACGCGTCTTGAGCCGTCAATAGCGGCAAATCCTATTTCCAACTCCACTGCATTATAAATGCAGTCTGACATGCAAGGGGAATAGGGGTTGTCTTGCTGCTAACATGCCAAAGTCAACTTTGAGATAAATATAAATGCAAGACAACCTCTATTCCCCTTGCATGTCAGAGTGCATTTATAATGCAGTGGAGTTGGAAATAGGATTTGCCGTCAATAGCGACTACATGCGGAAAAAAATGCAGATTGCAACTATTCAAGAAAAGGGGACCGGGCCGGGCCCGGCCGGTGAGGGCAGGGCAGGGCAGGGGTCAATCCGGGTTGGAGATAAGTCTATGACAGCATAATGGAGCATGTGCTCTTCCTACTTTCCACAGCAGAGAATATGTCTTGGATTCTCAATCTTTTCTCCTGTGTGTGGGGACACTTGTCTACTCTATAATTTTCTTCATGCCCACTACGCGCACATAGGAAATCCGTGTGCACAAATCATCACGGCTTATCCAGAATCTTTTCTACTCCTGTGTGGCCACAGTTGTCTACTCTATAATTTCGTCATGCCCACTTTTCCATTGCGATTTCCACGCGTACTTAGGAAATCCGTGTCCACAAATCATCATGGCTTATCCAGAATCTCTGACCTGCGTACGATGCAGTCATTTGACAAAATCTGCAGTGTGTGAATCCAAGTGGTGGTATTATAAGATAGTTTGGTAAGGCCTAGGTTTTTCAAGAGTAGAATTTTTATGTAGTTGATGATGGAAAGGAAAATATTACAGTGGGATGTTCTTTTAAAGAAAGGATGGAATTATGTTTTCTTTGTGTAAATAATAGTGAACTTATTGATTATTGGTTTATTATCCAGACAACTTGTCATAAAGATGAACTACAGTTATTGTCGTTCTAAACATGTTAATAAATAAATTATGATGGGATTTAGGTTCAAAATCTTCTCAATACTTAATACAGAGCCCAGAAATTTAAATTAAATAATAATTTTTTATTTTTTTTTATTATTTTTTAAATAGCAAAGACTATAGTACTTTTCCAAAACTCTGTAATTCATTCGACAATATTGCACACCAGTTTTATTTTTGTTGGGCACAATTTCTTCTCAAGGATTAATGAAGATTCTCAGAAGTGTAGGTTGAATGTTCCGATCTGTATGCAAACCCACTACTGAAATGTCTTTAAAAATCTGGTTAAACTTTGACTATTTGTTTTAAACGAAATCTAGTTCAAACTGATAATGCTTCCTATGAAGTTCATCTCGCTGTAACTATGACTGAAGCTCCAAAAAGTCATTTTGTAAACATGTTCAAAGTGTCGAAGAGAGTGTCCTTACTGATTTGGAAATGAACAATAGATGGTATTAGATTGTTCAGTAACTCTAATACATTATAAATTGTAGTCATTTTATAATAAATCAAAATCAGAAAATTAAAGATTTTAGGTAACGCCTAAAATGCACTTGTTTACCATGCAACTTCAACTAGAAAAGGATTATTGCAAATTATTCATATTCTTGATAATATTGCAAATAAAAGCGGTTAAAGAAAACTTAAGTCATGTAAGAACAATCAACGTAGTGCAAATCGAGTTTGATATTACATACAGTCAAACTTGTAACTTGTTTTCTTTTAATATCAGTTCCAATTACCTATCATGGAGTTATGTTGGTCAAAAGAAGAGTTGCTACCAAATACGCAATCAATATTGTCACTTATCACCATATCAATCGTATCAATTTGTGATAGTCGTGAGCCTCACACTATTATTTTTACTCTTCAGTTTGAATTAATGTAAACATAGGTACAACCACCAATGGAGACACACCAACAATGTTATTGGCACAATGGTTAGAAAATGATTAAAAGAAAACAGAGATCATGGAATACATGTGAGAGATTAAACATTTAACTCGTGTTACAATTTTTAGAGGCGTTCGACATGAAGAAAAAAAGTTTCCTTGAAATTTTCCTCAACAACCTTTTGTTCTAGAATGAATGCGGTTTGACTGGTTGATATGTATTTATTTGCTACGAAATAAACATGGATTTGTTTTTTTGTTCAATACTTTAGATTATGTTATTCCAAAAATCGTGCTTTTCTCTCATTGAAAAGCAGCCTACAGACACTAATCACTCGATAACTTATTTGATTCTCCATCACATAAATGACAATGAATGAACAAATGATGTAGTTTGAACATGTAGGAAATCAATGCCTCCACATCTACAAGTCTCAATAGTTAAATTTCCTCGTCAATGATTGATGTTTCTTTCTTACACTATCATTGTTTTAGACAAGACTCTTGTCACTATATTTGATGTCCAAATAGGTGGAGTACAAACTTCTCCATGTAAATTAGAAAACGCAAGGTGCATGGTTTGATCGCTTTTGCATTCGTAGTAGAGTAGAAGCATGAAACAAGCAACACCGAGAAAGCATAGAGCTTTTGTTGTAGTCTTGTCAAATTGCACCAAAATTTGAATACCATGTTCTGGAGTCAGGGTGCCACTTGACACAGTTTTTCACTTTGCTATCACAACCAGTTGTCAGTACTTTTCAGAGAGCACTTCCATGAGGATCATCTATTCATAAATTCAAACAAAAAAGTCATTCATAAAATTGCATTTGCAATTTTGACGACGATCTTGAATTTGGAGGGCATCACCGCCAAGTTTGAGATATACAAAAATGTATTTAATGAACAATGACTGTGTACTTATATAGCATATATAACATATAAGCTCTCAAAGAGAAAACAACATCCATCGATTCCAAATTATTGCGAAAATGGTAAGCAAGTGCAAATTTTCCTTCTAAAAACATTCTTAATAAACTTATTCTAAAAATATCAACAAACATATTCTTGTAATGCCAAAATTAGTTACAAAACAAGATTCTTCATTTCTTGCTTGGTTTTTACCTGCAAAATTATTCAATACGAACTTTGCAAACTTTGACTGAATACCTTAACACAGATTGAATTGAAGAGATGAGACCCCAAGAGCCTTTTCAGGAGGTGATAGAGGATATCAACTCTACACATTCTCTGAGTGTCGACGCAACCTATAACAACCAAAAATTCTCACAACAGGTCTTGATTAGAGATAGCAATGACAACTTCTAATTTGCTCAATATATCTTTACATTCATCGCTGATGGTGGCGCTCTCTTGTCCGCAATCTTGATACATGCCCTTTCAAGGAGACAGTAACATCAAAACCATCTCTTTTGATGTCTCCATCTACACGAAGGTACGTGCACAACTTTGAATATCCTCTCAAATATAACTACAAATTCAATAGGGATTCACCAAAATTTCAGGACCAAAATTCTGAGAAAGGAGAAGCACTCAAGAAGGCCACAAAAGTTGTGGCTCAATTTAATCCACAGGGTAGATGAACCATCATTCTGATACTATTGTTGGCATCACAAATTGGAAAATGAATTGAATTCAATTGTATATTAGTAATTAATTAAAATGAAGTACATAGTGTCCATGTAAATATAATAAGTACATGTAAATATAATAGGTAAATTGTTGATTTAATTTCCTAATCTTCTTAGACTCTAATAACAAATTATCATAACACTCCATAACCCAAATCATAACTAGAGAATTAGATGTCACACCTGTGTCACAAATTCTAAGCTTCTAGTATATGATTTTTCATGAAAAAAAAATATGATAGTGAGAACATTTATATATTGTTATCGAAAGAAACTTAGTAATTGAAATATTGAAGGAATGATTTATTAAAAGTTAAGGATGGTTACTTTTTTAATGTGTAATTTTTTCTTTGAGTATTAATTTATATATGTTCTTGAATATGTAAATTTAAATAGTAATTGAAATATTGAAGAGTGATTTATTAAAGGGCTTAAATTTTTTTTGTGTAATTTTTTTTATTTAATTTTATATAATGGAGTAAATGATTATTTTCATTTTTAATAATTACAATTTAAGTTAAAATAAATGAAATTTATATAATAATTAATAAATTAATTGTTTTAATTTATATATAAAATTATAAAGCACCTCAATGGATGCAATTAAAATTAAGACATTAAGTACTCTTATACATTTAGAGAAATCAATTTACATTATCATGAATTTAATAGTTTATAAATTAGATTTTCAGGATTGAAAGTGAAATTTTTTTATGTAATATTTTATAATTTAATGTTTTGACAATTTAATTATAAAATAATTTTCATTATTGAATTTATTCTTTAGTATAATAGAGAAGAAAATATAAAATCCTATTATTATAATTATATAATTCTTAAATATATTTTAAATTATATGCAACATGCACAGAAATATAATTATAAATTATTGATAAAGTGTATAGGCTAATGATATTTTAAATTTGTTTAGAAAGTAATGGAAATTTTTATTAGATTTTCATAAAATCTGAGATAAATTTTGGGAAATCTAGGTTACAACGGTTGAGCTTCAAGATGGTGGAAGCTTCATTGATATTTTATGGTGTTGAGTCTATTTCCATTAAATTGAAGTGTTTAAATCTTTTTTCTTGATAATAGAAATGGATTTTAGTAGAGTGTTTGAAACAGTTTTTTTTTATGGTAAAAATAGATTCAGCACATCAAAAGCTGAAAAACACACAAAATGTTAAAACCCTACCATTGTAATCAGATTTTTAAAAATCAAATTTTCAAAAATTTCAACTAGTTTTTCAAAAATCAGATCTCAAAATTTCAATTATTTTCCTCTAAACCTCTTTAGAATACTCCTTTAAACCTTGTTAAAATACCCGTTTATAAAGTCTATGCTCAAGTCCACTGTCCAGCGTAAGTAACTTCGACTTTTTCTTAACATTGATACGCGTCTTGAGCCATCAATAACGACTGCCATGCGGAAAAAAATGCGGACTGCAATGATTCAAGAAAAGGGGAACGGGCAGGGCAGGGCAGGGCTGGAGTCAATCCGGGTTGGAGATAAGTCTATGACAGCATAATGGAGCATGTGCTCTTCCTACTTTCCACAGCAGAGAATATGTCTCCGATTCTCAATCTTTTCTCCTGTGTGGGGACAGTTGACTACTCTATAATTTTCTTCATGCCCACTACGCGCACGTAGGAAATCCGTGTCCACAAATCATCACGGCTTATCCAGAATCTTTTCTACTAATGTGTGGCGACAATTGTCTACTCTATAGTTTTCTTCATGCCCACTTTTCCTTTGCGATTTCCACGCGTACTTAGAAAATCCGTGTCCACAAATCATCATGGCTTATCCAGAATCTCTCACCGGCGTACGATGCAATCATTTGACAAAATCAGCAGTGTGTGAACCCAAGTGGTGGTGGTATAAGATAGTTTGGTAAGGCCTAGGTTTTTCAAGATTTGAATTTTTATGTAGTTGATGATGGAAAGGATAATATTATAGTGGGATTTTCTTTTAAAGCAAGGATGGAAAGGCACTAGTTTATGTTTTCTTTCTGTAAATAATAGTGAACTTATTCATTATTTGTTTATTTTTGTTTTATTTATTTCTCTCAAATTGCTTTGGTATAATATGGCTTTTACTTTTGACATAGGTTTTTTATTGAGAAATGTTTTTGCTAAATTATATTAGGTTTATTATTAAGATAACTTGTTATAAGATGAACCACACTTATTGTGATTCGAAAGGTGTTAATAAATAAATTATGATGTCATTTACGTGCTCAATATTTAATACAGATCTCAGAGATTTAAATTTAATAATAATTTTTTTTTTTTATTATTTTTGTTCCCATTAGCAAAAACTATAGTACTTTTCCAAAACTCTGTAATTCATTCGACAATATTGCACACAAAATAGTAGAGATATTTTTGGAACAGGTGAAACTTATTAAGACTAAAGAGAAAAGAGTTGAGGATGGTTTGGACATTAATGATGGTTGGGTGTGGCTATTCTTTGACCCGGTTGGTCAAAGTGGTAGAGGTGGAGCAGAGACAATTATATATTTATATAATTAGAGAATAGATAAAATTAAATGTAATCTAGGAATGGATAAAAGAGGAAACATTATCGCATGTCTAATGATAATGTGGATAGTTACCTTATAGTTAATATTCAATAATATTTAAATTTACAAGGAAAATGTACTCAAACTTTTTCATTTAAAAGTATGTTAATGAAAAGTTTGACAATTGCAAGAATAATATGATTATTTTCGGATTCCACATACATACAAGGAGAATAATCTCTAAGCTTTTCTCTTCCCTAATGGATTTATCTCTATTTTAGAAATTCATAAAAATCTTTTATTCTTTTAACTATTTTTCAATGTATTTGAATTTAGCATCATTTCAAAAAATATACAGTTTTTTATTTTGAAATGGAAATTTCGATAATAACTTCTATCATTGAATAATATATCATTATATATCGCATTAAATGGATTGTAGTTTTTTTATCTTCATATGAACTAACAAGATGTAAGGAGGTTTTTTAAACTCACCATCTATTTTCGGAAAGCATTAATTTAATAAAATTATTTCTTTTTTTTATAAAATTATAGAAATTTTGAAAAAAATAGAAATTTTGATAATATTAGATTTTTCTTTCTCATTAAAAAACATAATTCAAAAATACTAATTCTATAAAAAAAAATTAAAATATTTTTTACCCAAATTCCAATCCCTCCCCTCTTAATTAAAACATTTTTACCCAAATTCCAATCCCTTCCTTTTTAATTAACCTTCCAAGCAATTCCTCTACTCATTAAACTACCCATTAAAATATTTTTACCCAAATTCCAATCCCTTCCCTCTTAATTAACTGTACAGGAAATTCCTCTGCTCATTAGACGACTCCGACGGAAACCCTATTAGACGACTCCGATGGAAAATAAATGCCGTAAATCAGCCACCCTTTTGAAAATGAATCTGAAAGTGAATACTATAACTTTGTAATGCCACTGTATCATAGGAGCAGCTACACCTATCAGATCAAAAAAAAGAAAGAAGAGGGCTGAGGTTCTTTGATGCAAATAAAGATGAAACCATTAATCATCTGCGTGTTACTTATCGTGACCAGTTTGTGTAGGTTTATGCCCCTCTCACAAGCTGATCCAGAGACTACTACGGTCTGGGTTGATTGTGAGAATAGCCAATATAGAAATGGTAACGCCTTCAAAAATAACCTGAACAAGGTTTTGGATTCACTGGTGAAAAACGTTTACCCCACCGGATTTAACACTTCTAGTTCTGTTGTTCAGGGGAAAAACAGCAATAGTTCGGTTTATGGGCTTGTCCAGTGCAGGGGAGACTTAGATTCCTCCGATTGTAAACAGTGCGTATCCACGGCGAAAGCAGAGCTCGTTCAGCGATGCCAGAACATTTCTGGACTCATTCAGCTAGACGGCTGCTTTTTACGTTATGACAATCATAACTTTTACAGCAATATTGAAACCACGCCAACAAATTTGATCTGCAATGGGGGTACAAGCAGCCAGCCACAGAATTTCACAGATGCTGTTAATGCCCGTCTCTTAAACATTACAAATAAAGCTGCACAGAGTCCCCAACTTTTTGCTGCAGATTATTCACTCGCCGTGCCTTCTTTGATGGAACATATCTACATCATAGCAGAGTGTTGGAGAGATCTATCCCAAACAAGCTGCGGATCGTGCCTAACCTCTGCCTACTCAGCAATAGAATCATGCGAAACTGGAGCTATTGGAGCACAATTTGAATCTAAGAACTGCTATTTGCGCTACGAGGTTTATAAATTTTTCAACACTTCAGTCCTCCCGCCGCCACCGCCGCCTCCGTGCCCTCCTCCTTTTGCGCCACCGCTGCCATGAGAAGCTATACCGGTAACCTAATTTAGATGGTTGGTCATGATGAGCAATATAGTGGTTTCTGAAGGATTTCATTGATATTTGGCGAACTAAAAGCATAATGAGTTAACTTAGATTGGTTTTTGTAAGGGTTTCATAAATTTGGCGAATTAACTTAGATTTTTTGTCCAAATTGCAGAAGGCCAAAACGTCGGATAACTCTGGGCATACTAGCCGGTACAGTTAGCAAATTTTCGGTCATGAGGTACTCTGTGGCATTAGTTATTGTTAAAGGGTATCATATACTCTCTGGTTCTTACAAGCCATTGATCTATTAGCGCCCATATGCGGGGATGTCAATGAACTAAATAAAAGGTGTGGCCTATTCTCACATTTTTCAGACTCTGTGCAAGTAATATCAGAACAATAGAGCACTTGTCCTTCCTTGTGAGCTTCAATTAGTGCTTCTAAATATCTCAATTGGGAAGCATATTTGGACAAACTCAAAAATCAATACAACTATTTCAGTATTGTCATTTGAGCTTAAAAATGAGAATCGTGATTACATAATCTGTCTAGGGTAGGGACTTATGAGCCACGAAATTAAATAACTGTATGACATAAACCATTTATTCATCCAAGAGTTGGTCATGTTGTAATTTTTATTATTTTTTTCCCTTGTCGAAATGAATTAGTTGAGAGTCACTTGTGTGGGACTTTAGATTTTCCTGTTCTTAAGGATCAATGGTAAATGATTTAGGAAAGTCAACAACCTCGCAATGAAAAGACGTCTAGAATCTAGATATGCAGGGACTTGTGCTACCAGCATCCCGCCCCGTTACCAGTCATTGAAATTATTCGATCTCCTTACCATAGTAAATGATTTTCGTTTCGTTTGCGCCAAACTCCAGTAAATATTACCAGACTGAAATAGATATTCACATGGAAGTAGATTTTTTTTAATTTTTTTTATGTTTTTCAATTTGGTGAAACAATTTTTTTAATTAAATAATAAATAACAAAATATTTTTTTAACAAAAATACATATATATAACAGCAACTTACAAAATCTAAAAAATTCCTACCTTAAATTTATGATTTCTAAAACTCTAACAAATTCAATTGAAAAATATACCCGAAGCCTGTACGGCATACGCTTTTACGTTTGAAGTTCTTAGCTGGTGATCTGGTCAAGCTAAAGGATTTTTGCTCGAGCTTACTTTTTCGTTGTCATTTTCTTTTTTTTAATAGAATGAGAATAAAATAATATTCATGATAAGGCAATAAGTTAATCATGAGTGTTGCTTAAAATTAGCCCTTAATATATAAATAGGTTTTTTTGGAATGAGAACAAAATAATATTTGATGATAAAGCAATAAGCTAATCATGAATGGTGTTTAGAATTAGCTCTTACATATATACAGGCCTCTGTTTTTTTTTTTTCTTTTTAGAGTTAAAGTCAGATTTTTTTTTTTTTTTAAATAGGGAAATTCGAATTCAATGTTGTGGGCACTTAGAGGAACCAATTTCAATAATGAATTACAAATTAATACTTTTTGAAAATTTAAGGCTATTTTAAATACATTTAGAAAAATCCAAATACACATTTCTTTTTTATAAATTAGTTTTCTTATTGAAATGGTAATTTTTTTTGGTTAATATTATATCGATGAATTTTAATATTTTTAGATAGATTTTTCTTAATTTGGAAATTGTATTCTTTATTGGATTATAAATTTATAGTCTTTAAAATTTAATTATTAAAATAGTGTTTTTGTTAATGGGAATTTTATTATTTAATTATAAAATAATTTTTGTTGTTGAATTTTAGTTTTTAATTAAAAAAGAACTAACATCTTTAAAAATCTTTATTATTGATGGATTATATAAATTTAATAGAAAAAAATTAAAAACACAGTGAAAATACCTTTTTAAATCGCACGTACAAATATTGAAATGGTACCATATAGGCTACGCTTATAATAAACCATTTATACATGTATAAAGCCTAGGCTCAAGTTAACCCATGGTGTAAGTAACTCCGACTTTTTCGTAACATTGATACGAGTCTTGCGCCATCGCCGTCAATAGCGACGGCGATGCGGAAAAAATTGCATCAATAGCAGCGGCCATGCGGAAAATTTGCAGATTGCAATGACTGGCAACAAATAATTGGCCAGCCCATGGGCAGTAAAAGCCTGCCGTATAATTCCACTATTATATAACTGGTTTGTCAAAATCCAACAAGGATATGGACAGACTCTGTCATTAAAGGTTTGGCAGGCCAACTATTTTCAGCCACTCAAAATAAAGAGGTGGACGAGCAGTGCAGTGCAATTCAGAAGTCAATCCCCAGTAAGGGATAAGTTTATGATAGGATAAACAACTCGATCCTTATCCCTGTGCATTTGACTGTTAATGTTCTCCGCAAGTTTTATTTGATTGTTAATGCTCTCGGCAAGTTTTATTTACTCTGTTATATATGTGTCCATCATTGAATATTTACTCTGTTATCGATTCATAAATGTGAGGTAATATACATAATGTATTTATTTTCATATACTACCAAAATATTTTTGTCTCTGATAATAAAATAAATAAAGCTGGTCCATATTTTCGCTTTCCTATAAATTAGGGTCGTTCTATTAAACACCAAACACAACTACATCATATAGAATTCGAACTAGAATATAGACCAACATGATATCAATATTATAAATTGAGTATGAATATTATTAATTTTTAAATCAATTTTTTTATAATATTATGGGCTAATATCATGATTTTTTCAAAGAGAAAAAGTATCATTGTATTATATTGAGACAATATAAAATATTAGGAAAATATAAAAGTGGCTGAAGTGGAGCAGCCCATGATGAAGGCATTATAGATTCCAAAAGTGACATAATACAGAATCAACATAACGTAATCAAAGATACAAAGTATTGTAGGAGACTATATCATGATTATTCATACTACAACTTAAAAGCCATAAATATTTAAAACTAAAATGTTATAAATATTTTATTTTAAAATTTAATTTGATAACATTTTTAAAAATTAAAACTTAATACTTAATCATGGATATTCACTTCCATTTTACAGTAAATATTATTAACTTGTAAATAAGTTTTGTTACAATATCATGTACCAATACTATGACTTATCAATACCACTTACTAGAAAACCATAACTCATTTCAAAATATAAATATTTCATTTTATAACAAATTTTAAATTTAATCTAAAAACAAAAAGCAAAGAGGAAATATTGTAGTGGTGTAAATGTCTTTAGACATTTACATGGGGGCTTATTAAAAAATAATAAAATGTTAAAAGTAATTACACACTCTCAAGGCAAAGATGTAGAGATGTTCTAATGTCCTGTAAACATTTTAACTCAACCAAATTAAAATCAAAATAAAATAAAAATTATATATTGATAATTATGAATAAACATTTTGACTTGGTCAAATTAACATAATATATATAATATATATATAATACTAGTCTAATCCATCTTAAGTCGAATCTATTAAGTGGGAGATATCAAAATCTTTGAGATATAAACCTTCTTTTAAGCTAAAAGAATTGGTCCCTCTAGAGACTTTATAGATCTAAATTAAAAAATAAATCCAAACTAACAAAAATTATTTAAAGAAATAAACTCCTAAATCTCCTAAATTATTAAAATAATAATAAGAAAAAAAAATAACAAATTAACAATTCTTAAATAAATTACAAATTTAAACAACTTATTGCATAAAAATATAAATATAAGCTTGAAAAAAATTACTTCCATACATATATATTAAATTTTTACAAACAAAATTAACATCTTTTTTTAACTCAATATTGTTTTAAATAAAATAGTATTCATTTTGGGCCATTTGCAATTAGTTTGGAAAATGATTAGTATTATGTCTCTTCATTCAAATAATGGAATATGTTAATTTTTATTATTATATTAAAAATCGTAAAATAACATTAGCAGTTTTAGAGATTTAGTAGATTTTACGGTTTAACTTAGCTTATTACTTTTCAACTAGTAAGTTAACACTAATTACATTGTAATTTAAATGATATACATATTAAATAGATAGATAGAATTAATAATATGACAATTTTATTTTAATATAGTAAATCCTATAAAATTTATATTATAGAATTTGCAATTATATGTTCACACATTTATGATTTTGGAAAGATATTTAAATATAGAATGTAAGTGACCAAAAAAATTAAGGAAATAGTTAATACAGAAATTTGTAATGAATTTGTACCTTCACCATAATCATAAACTTCATAGAGGAAAAATAAAGCAATATTTTTACACTACTACGAATTGCAATAAGAGCATGTAAAACTATTTTAAAATGTGTTGAAGGAAGGGCATATGCTCTTACCAACAATGAAATAGCTCTCTACATTCTTCACATAAATAGCAGGCATGAAACATAGGTTCAAATTATTGATGAAAGTTATATATTTGCATGTTTTAGAGTTTTTATAAGGTGTGCATGTTTTAGAATCTCTATAAGCAATTATAAGGAGTTATAGTAATAGAAGTATTATAATTATCCTTGGTAGATTTTAGGTTCTCTCATAAAAACTAATGTGAGTAGTATTTGTTATTCATTATTTTCATGATAGTATGTATCAATAAATTATTTATTTTCTTTCCAAATTAAATTATATATTTTTTATATATATATAGTAATTAAAAAAATTAATTTTAATATTAATACCATTAAACAAAAAAATCACATTTTGTATTAAAAAAATAAATAAAACTCAATTAAAAAATTATGAAAGAACATAAATAGAAATGATGAACCCTAAAAACTAATAAAAACAAATTAATCAAAACATAAATAAATAGCAATTTATTAATGAAAGGAAAATACTAAATGCCTAAAACGAAGTCGTAATCCATAAAAACCAATTAAAAATTGAAATGTGATATTGGAAAGTGAAATGAAAGATCATTAAAATTAGAATAAGATAGTGAAAAGCCCACAGAGTAAAAGATCAACATCAAACTTAATAGGAGCCTGAGATTAATCCTCACACATTATCACTAAAAATATACCGTTCACAAAAAAACAAAAACACTAAATGCCTAAAGGACATCCTAATCAACTCCACACCATGAAATGAAAGCGAATTGAAATTGGAATGTGATAGTAGAAAGTCCGCGGAGTAAAAGATCAACATCAAGCTTAATATAAGAGGGCCACTAAAAGTATATATTAAAACCTACACCATTCCAAATGACATTATGACTTATATTGTCCTAAAATGGGATCAATACACACTTGCATTAAGCTCCATTTTTAAACTTAGGATTTCAACGCTGTAAGCTGTTGCAAAAACATCTCACGAAAATAAAAAAGTGTGATTTACCATCACATCTGAAATGATCTATTATTTTATTGAAAGTATATTTCATGTTCAATAGTCTCATTCTTTTATTGAAAGGGTGTGATAATCTATACCACTAAATTCATGAGACAAACATCACCCAACCTAACCACCCTGTGTGAAATATTCTGATGACATTATAAAAACAAAATAAACATTTAAGCATATTAATTTTTAAACAATCTTTTATATTAGCCTTTTTATAATAATCATTTTTCATATTATCTCTTTTATAATAATCATGTTTCAACGCTATATACTGATTCTTCTGATGCTCCAAGCAGTAATTTACCTACCAAAAATTATAAGAACGGTAAAATCAAAATATTGGACGATTCACCAACCTTTTCTTTTTCTCAGAAAAAACCAAAACATCACAAATTATAACAACGGTAAAATCAAAATATTGGACGATCCACCAACCTTTTCTTTTGCCCAGAAAAACCTGATTGAGGGTGTGATGGCCATCACGTTTACATATTTCAAACAGGTCATATATTCTATTTAGTAGCACCATCATGATTTGAAGGAGTTGGCGGCGTTTCACTCTTGATCCTAATTGGATAGAAACCGACATCCCGGAAAGCGGCGAATCCAATGATATAACAGATAAGTGCTGCTGCTTTTGAAGCTAGACACAATTTTCCTGTCAAGCTTTTCCAATTCGTTTCTATTTTTTATCATCGAGTTCAATCACTGAATCAATCCCACCACTGGAAGGGGGGGTGAATCCCTTTCGCATAGAAAGTTTGGTTGGAAATTGTAATCACTGCTCGATGTAAGAGTTGGTTAAATTTGAAGAGTTAGTTAAATGAGTCAAGTCATATTTTGATACTGCCCATTTTAAAGTATGTATGTGAAGTTATTTTGGATGAGTTACTAGAAAAAATGTAAATACCCATAAAAAGTCCCATAAAAAGTTCATTGTAATAAGATTAATCAATTTTTGTGTGATTAATTGAAGAAGTATTATTCATGTTGTGTTTTATGTGTTAAATTATGTTTCTTTCCATCCATAAGTATCAAATTTGAAAAAAGATCACAAGATTTATTCTGCCCAGAGCAAGTGAAAAATTTATGGGATTTTTTTTTTTAAATTGCAATTCAAAATTATTGCACTATTAAAAAATGAGTTGTCTATAATGCGATTTTTTGAAGATTCTGGTGACGGAATCTGGCGGAAGAAATTGAGGTTAAATCTTGATTTGTTGCAGTTAAAATGGTTTTTTAACTGTATATTTGGATTCAGCACCCTGGAAAACCCCTAGGAAGTTTTGATTGTGCAGAAACTAGCTATCAAACTTGAGATTCCAACAATTTACTCCGGGATTTTGACCGGAAAAAACCACCGGAAAGGCTTTCAAAAAATCGCGTTAAAGACAACTGCATTAAAAAATGCAGTTGTCTATAATGAAACTTTTTGAAAGTCTTTCAAAAAATTAAACATGCCCAAGTCAAGTGCAAAATTCACCCCTTGTTAATGCCGAAAACGGTGACAGTTTGGTCAATAACTTACGATTCACAAAAATGGAGGTTACAATTCGCAAAAATCAGTTTGTTTTCGCTGTTTCTGAGGTGCGCAATTCCCGCGAAGTATTAAAAAATTGAAACATTATTGTTACAAAGTACTTTAGGAAAGGTCACGAGGCTTATTTTTTCTCATTAAATTATATCAGATTTGTTAATTCGTGGCTGGTCTTTTTAAAATGAGCATTTTCCATTTGGTTATATGGTTGACTGAGTTTTTATAGAGGACTTTTTTTATAAAAAGTTAAAAGGATTTATAAAATTTATTTTATAAAGTGTTTATACAAGAAGTTATTAAAGAGTTTTTATAGAGGACTTCTTTTTATGTAAAAGTTAAAGGGATTTATTTATTTAAAGGGGTTTATAAAATTCATTTTATAAAGTGTTTATACAAGAAGTTACTAAGGGTTTCGAAAAATAAAGGTTTTGAAAATGTTTTTTTTATCAAATATTATAAAAATGGTTTTGTTGAAAGTTTTTTTTATTGACAAGAAAGTTTAGGGTTTTGAACAGTTTTTTAGTTTACAAAAATTATTTTGTGTTTTGTTAATCATGATAGTGTTTTGGCTGAAGATTATCTCTTACGGGATGCAAATTAAAAATCATATTTTTTATCGGCGGCGATATAGAAGATAGCCTCATGGAATCAAGAAAACATCTATAAGACAAAGGAAAGATAACAATTATAGGTTGCAAAACACAATTGAAGAATACTAAGAAAAGGAATCGAAAAGAAGAGGTAGAGATTGTCGTTGTGTTTAGAGAGGTTCTGGCCACAACTGAGGAACTGAGAAGTCTATCAGAAGACAAAGAAGACATCAAGGTTGATTTATGTAACCTGGATCTGCTACCACCTCCTATGTTTACTGATGTGCTAGCTTTGAGTTTCATTCAACAAGCAATGGATGAAATAGTTATGTGCAAGGTAGAAAAAACTACAACTTCCAATGAAGCATCGAAGATATTGGAAGAAGAATTTGGTGCAATAGAGAGTGACATGCAACAACAGGTTATGTCACAAGCAGAGAAGTTATCTGCAAATCTGAAAGTAGATGAGAATGACTATGAGAAGACAATAGAGCTTGGAGAATCCCACTCAAAAGTGGATGATGGTCGTGAAGACTATAAAATTGAAACCCATTATGGAGAAATGCATATGGATGAAGAAGGTGCAGCAAATATTACACAGAGAGAAGTTGAAGCCTCTCTGTGTAAAACATAGCAAGACCATATATGATCCAAGATGGATCTTGTATAAAACCTCTAAGTCTAAGTCTTCATATGTATTAACTATCGGAAAACATTATTGCAAAAAAAAACACTAAGAATGCTGGAAAACAGAGCTAAGCGGGGGTTGAAGTAACATTGCAGAGGAGTTGTCGAATCGGACAGATCGATGGCCCAGATTAAATCGGGATATCGCATTGGGAGAGGCCAGTGGAGTATATCGGAGGCAACCCTAAGGGAAATGTGACTGCGATCAGTGATACAACTTGAGCCGTTGATCAAGAACGTAGATCAATAGTGGACATGAACAGAAAAATATCACATCGCAATTCTCTAATAGGTGGACTTAACACAGGTTGCAGGCTTAAGCGATATGCGATGGTTGCATTATCACATTGCAAGAGCCAAGGGACAAGGATGGAACCCGTAGACTCAAGACTATGCGATGAGCGCTTCATTGACAGTTGTTGGATCTGGAAAGGAATGGATGGTTGCGATTGAAATCAGCGATTGGAACGATTGGGGTGATCAGAGATTGGTGATCGGGAGTGCGATAGAGCAAAGGACCACCGAAGCAGCGATATTGCCAATGCGTCAATAGCCGATGAGGTCGATCAGAGGAATCGGGGATCAGATATCAGAGAATCGCAATGCAAAGGGACTAAGTGATATGCGACTTGCGACAGTGATAAAAGATGGACCCGAAAGGATTATAGGGTGGACTTTATATCTTTTGAAGTCTGGCTTGGTCAGATTTTCCATTGTTTTTAGAGTATTTCCTGTGTATTTCTATATGTAAATAGGGGAGTAATTCTTTGGGATTTTCACCTGCGTTGGTCCTTTCCGTTTGAAAATAGGTGGCCACCATACCTTAGAGCGTTTTGCAATGATTGTTTAACGCTCAACAGGGATTTGAACAGATAGCGGCGGGGAGCCAAAAAGTTGAGAATGGAGCTGAATAAACCACACTGATAGGTTTAGAAAGAGCCATCCCATGAAAGTTGGAGAGGGAGATGGTTAGGAAAAGTCAGTTGAAGAGAGTCATAGAAAGACAGTCCGTTAGTTAGATTGAGGCAGATTGAATAGAGGAACAGGATAGAGGGAGAGTCTGTGCACTCTTTTATACTCGAGGTTTTCAAGAAGATCCCTCTTTGATGTCACTGTCTGTTGAGAATCTATTTTCGAGCTCACTCTTGTAATAATTTGTTCTTGAAGACTTAATATAGAAGTTGACACTAAAAGTTGGACCATGAGACGTAACCAGGGGGTCTGGTGAACTCCTTTATTATTTTGAATGTGTTAATGTGTGATTGTTGTGTTTTCTGACTATTAATTATATATTATTTGCAATATTTTCGATCTGTTGCACTAAGTAATATAGGCATTTTCCTGCACAAGTTTGTAATACATTTTCTCCTTAATTTAGTATCCATTTTGGATCAATATAAATTCTTAAGGACTCCATTGTAATGTGGATGGAGCAGATGATGGTGAATCCCACTATGACAAAACACACGTGGATGATGACTGCAAAGTGAGATGTGCATTGGTGAATCCAGCCACAGCTGATGAATTTAGTAAAGTTGAAAATGTTAATAAGTAGATGCATGCTCGGATATCCCAACATAGGGTAGATGAACATTATGTTAATGATATGTGTGGTTTCTTTTTGAAATAGGGATTGATTGTGGTAGTATGGTAAGCACCATGTTTGATGAAGGATTAAAGGTTGAAGCTTCCAATGTAGAATAAAATTATAAATAGCTAGAACTTCTCATGAAACAGTGTGTGAACAAGCAACATCTGAGTTTGGAATAGATAAAGCCATTAATAGAGTAACAATTGGATTTGTGGATCTAACAATTTGAATTGTTGATGTTAAATTTGATGAAGATAATTTAATTGGTGATGATTGGTTGCACATGATGAAATATAAAGAACATATTGATACAATGTTATTTGGTGAGAGAAAACCACTTGTGTATGGAAGCCAAGTGGAAGACAACATGTCTGCAGTAACAAAAGACGGTAAAAGGGAAGAAAATGAAAATTATCATGTAATGACATAACAAAAGAAGGTAGAGGAGGAAGAGATAGAGAGTAAATCTCTCACTAAATAACATAACAAAGATGAATTTAACGTTGTTTTTTAATATGCAGGTGTTCAAAATATCATGGGTGTAGGAGTTGGAAACAAAGTTGCTAATAAGTTTGATGTATATTTGAAGTTAATTGAAGAACGGATTAAGAAGCTAAATGAACAAACTGATGAGAGTCTTAAAGAAATAGTCAGAATAAAATAATTGAATCAAATGGTGAATAATGATCTTGAGTGTGCAGATTAGATGATCTGAAATTTTAGGAGAACTTCTCCTTCCTAAAAAAAATAGGTTTTCCTCTGACACTTTGCAAGTAAACAAAAATTGGTCTTATGTAGAAAAACAAGTTTTATGTTATCCTCAAGCATGATTAGTTAGTTTCCAAATGAACTAAAAAAATAAACATATCCACATGTAACTCATAAAGGAAAACAAGAAGAGAGACAAAACAAAATTTGGTGATGCAGTTCACCCTTTCTGGGCTACCTCTCCAGGCATGCTAATATAGCTAGACTGCTCCATAGATTTCAGTGATAAAAGAGTACATGATATGTATTGACAAATGAGTGGCTAGTTTCCCCTTCAGGAAACATTCTCCTATGAAGAACTCTCACTCTAAAACTCATGACCACCAACATTCAGTCATGAAATAGCCAACAAGAAAAGAGCTCTCACATTAAGACCCTGTACTCCATCTGAAAATGAGCATACATGTACAATAATTCCATATTGAAGTACTAAAATAGATCTTTCCTCAAAAATACATAATGAGAAAATACAAACATGAGCTGCACAATAGAAGTCATAGCTGCTACAGATAACTTATGAAGGCATGAAAACCCCTACAAGGTCCTCTCCATGCTCAAAATCCTTCCAAAATGGCTTCAAACCACTTATTGTCCCTGGCACCCAAAGACTCAATCCTACAAAATTATTTCTAGGAGTGCTTAAATTAGTAAATAGAGGCCTCAATTGGATTCATAATGCCTAGAAACCCCTATATGGGGTCTTCTTGGGCTAAAAAATACCAAAAATGCATCAAGTTATATCTCACCCAAGTTTCTTCTGATATTCGTCCTCAAAATTGGTTCAACCTACAAACTAAGTGAAAATTTTTCTTTTTAATCGTCTCAGGAGGCAAAAATTTTGCTTTCATTTCGTTGATTTGGTCACCTAATTTAATTTCCCATTAACCCTATGATCATAAAAATATGGCCACATGGCGTGCCATAAGGCCAATGGTTGGGCCAACGGTCCGCCCCCACTAATCTTGGCGCCTTTTTCTCTGGGGCAAGGTCATGTGATGGTTAATATGGTTGAGAGCTGGGGTTGAACACTTGCCCCCGCCGCACTAGCTCCTAAATATTTAGCCTATGGTTACACACCAGCACAATGACCTCGGTGTAGGCCTCAACTTCACCTCCATTGAATTAGCCCTTAATGCTTCTCTGCCTTCAGTCGCATGGATGGCAACAGGATGCAAGGCTACAAATTACATCCTACCCCCTTTGGCGAAGCACTTCTAGCCTTCGTGTTGATCCTTTGGGATGTCCGATGACAATGGGAAATGGGATGGTTCCCATTTTATTTCTCCATCCACCGATTGGCACTAGGGTCATGTGAAGGGTAAATGACATGGGTCCAGGGCTCACTACCATATCCCTCCTCCTAATGCACCATGGCATAAAATTTAAATACAAGTGATACCATATATCGTTAAGAATCACCCATAGCCAAGTTGGTAAGGCATTGGACTGTGTATTGGCAGATCACTGGTTCGAGTCCTACTGAGGCTATCTAACCCTTAACAATTTTTTTGATCAGTGTGGAGGTGCCACGTGGTGATGTTCTGATGGGCCACGTGGCAGCCTCCCATTGGGCCACCAAACAAACTACAATTAATCAAATTATGACAACATTTGTTTGTACGATCTTGCCACTTTGCAAGCTGTGATTTATCGATTGTATGCCTAGTAGGCATGCTGACATTAACAATATGGACTACATAGTCGGCAACCCATTCAGCACACCTGCAATTTTTTTTAGTTGTTGAGCTAAATTATTCGAACATCATAACTTTTTCATATGACATCAAATTGAGGCGATTCAAGTTTCGTCAGAATAAGAATGATGAATAATATGAATTGACGCTAGTTTTAAAAGATCCTGGGCACTTTCATATTTGAGAAAAAAATTGATCTCCGGATCATACCTCCCCACTAGGAACTTTTGGTCTCCAAACGTTTATCTTCTCCTAGTAAATAAAATAAGGAAAAAGCTCAAACATTTCCCAATCACAATCCTTAATGTTTTATTTTTGATTAGTGCCTTCAATTTCCAATCAAGGTACTCCACCTATCCTTTGTGTGAATTCCTTAGCATCCTATCAAGAATCGAGCCACAATTCTTATAATGATGCATAGAGAAAAACATTGATGGATGGAATCTAAACATTCTCTACAAACCATCTTTCATGGCTCAAACAACTTCATCTTAAATTTGTTTTGTTGAAGAAAAACTTGACTTTGCATCTTGGAAATAAAAATCAACTCAATGCTTGCCATGCATTGATTAAACTTTGCTTTATTGTCCTTAAACTGTGCTTGTACACAAAAGTATTATGGATGCAATATTTCAATGACACATTTGGTGTTGTCCACAAAAAAAGGTCATTTCGTATTCAATATTTATCAAATATTTTATTCAAAAAAAGCTTCATCTTAAAACACTTGTATCGATGAGTACATGACATAATTGTAGACAAAATGGATGGAAAACATTGATCGTCCCAACAATTCCTCGAACAATTGTAGCCATAAACAAGCCAATGTAATATGACATGTCAATGAAAAAAATACTTGTTGCAAATCGTGATTATTCTTGTTTTGCTTTACGAAATACCCAAAATAGGTAATGAACAACATGTATTTACAAATTTAGAAAGCAACAAACTATACACACAGTATACCCAATCTTTTCCTCTACTACGCTTATGGGTTCTCTTTCCACGTCTATTCTTCTTTGAACATTGCCTTAGGAACTATGACATTATCATCTTTTCCACTTGTTCCTTTCCTTGAATTGGATTGTGTGATCTCTTTATCCTTCTTGGGATGAAGTTCTGGATGAAGTTTCCAACACCTTTCATTCCCATGCCCATTCATGTTACAATGGGTACATAAATAATTTCACTTGCCCATCGATAAGGACATCTTCAAATTTGAGGGAGGTTCATGCCTGATGCCAAGAATTTGGCCCATTCTTTTGACCATCACTTTGCATCGCTCAAAATTAGGCACACAATGATCAACTGCATCACAAAAAATGCAAGGATACATGTCCCACAAATAATCAAAATTACCAACGTTTGGAAAATTCCCATGACATTTATACCTATTCCTGGGGATGTAACTTTGATGATGAGGACTGGATGATGACATGCAAATCCTTTAAAACTTTCATCTCTCTTGGGAGATAAATTACCATTATCACTACCATATTGGTTAACATATCATCATTTGATGATTTCTTTACCTCAGAAAGCTTAGAACACTCTCTAAACACTCTATGACCATAACCCAATCCTTGATTTCTTGGTCTCTCCTTTACCTTGATAGGATTCGTGATACCCTGTCCATTGATTCCAATGTGACCTCCTTCATAACCCATCCTTGCTAGTAGCTTCATACCAATTCCTTTAGTATGTTGTTAAAATGTTGCAAAATATATGTTATTAACATAAACTAAAGGATTTGAACTAGAGATGTTGATTACCTCCTTGGATTTGCCACCCATATTTTCTGCTTCTGATGCTAATGATAAATTTTAATGTGACTCAAGACACCCACTTTTACCAACAAACACATAATGATAATCTTTGATATGCTGACAAAACTCAAAAGCATGGTTCTCCATGTAGGATCCATAACCTGTCTTTAGACCATGCCCACAAATTGGCTTCATCTTGAAGGAATTATTTGTTGCTTTTGGAGTGGAACTCTCACCAACTGGTTCCTCAAGCACATGTTGCAACTGAAGGTGCATAAACCTCTTCTCCTCCTCAGCAAGATCAAGAAATCTCCTTAATTCAACATTCTCCATTCGAAGATATAAGTTCATCACCTCTAGTTCTTGGCGGCTTTCCAACTTCTTTCCCATAACTGCGACTTGGTGAAAACCAACTATGATACCAATTTATATGAAATTTGAGGAGAAATTCTCCTTCCTAAAAAAAATTGATTGTCCTCTTTTGTAAGTAAACAAAAATGGGTCTTATGTAAGAAAACAAGATTTATGTTCTTTTCAAGGATGATGAGTTAGTTTCCAAATGAAGTTAAACAATCAACATATCCACATGTAAATCATAAAGGAAAACATTAAGAGAGACAAAACATAATTTGGTGATGGAATTCGCCTGTTCTGGGCTACATCTCCGGGCTTGCTAACACAACTAGACCACTCCATAGATTTCAATGATAAAAGAGTACATGATATGTGTTAAAAAATGAGTGGCTAGTTTACCCTTCAAGGAAACATTCTCTTGCAAATAACTCTCACTCTGAAAATAATGGCCTACTCGAGTTAGTCATGAAACCATCAAAAATAAAAGGGATCTCGCGTTAAGACCTTACACTCCATATGAAAATTAGCATACATGTACAATAATTCCACATTGAAGTACTAAAAGAGAACTTTCCTAAAAAATAAATAATGAGACAAGACAAACATGAGCTGCACCATAGAAGTCATAGTTGTTGTATATAACTTATGAAGGTAGGAAAACCCCAAAAATGTCCTTTGCTTGCTTAAAAGCCTTCAAAAACAACTTAAAACCACTGATTATCCCTAGCACCCATAAACTCAATCCTGCAAAAATTCCTTCGAGAAGTGCTCCAATCAGTAAACATATGCTTCTGTTCGATTCATAATTCTCAAAAACCCCTATCTAGGCCCTTCTTAGGCTCAAAAAGACCAAAAACTCATCAAGTTATGGTTGACCTAAGTTTCTTTTCTGATTCGTCCTCCAAATTGGATCAACCTGCAAACTGAGTGACATTGCCCTTTAAACCTCTTGAGAGGCGATAATTTCTCTTGCATCTAGTGCATTTTGTCACCTAGTTTAATTTCCCAATAACCTTGTGAGAACCAAAATATGGCCACATGGCATACTATAAGGGCAGGGGCTAGGCCAATGATCTACCCCAACCAAAGTTTGCACCGTTTTCTCCAGGGAAAGGTCATGTGGTGATTGATATGGCCCGGGGTTGGAGCTAATTGCTTGCCCCCACCATGTTAGCTCCCAAATATTTAACCAATGATTACATGTCGAAATAGTGACCAGGGGCAAAGCATCAACTGCACCTCCACTAGATTAGCCCTTACCTCTTCTCTGCCTCTAGTCGTATGGATGGCAATCCGACTCGGGGGTAGGGCCTACAAGTTGCGCCCCTCTGCCAAGAGCCTCTATCCTTCACACCAATCCTCTGGGTTGTTCCATGACATGGGTCCAGGTCTAGTCCCTGTTTCATTCCTCATCCACTGATTTGTGCTAGGATTGTGTGGAGGGTAAATGATCAGGGGCTAGGGCTTACCGCTCGACCGCTCCTCCCAATGCACCATGGCATAAAATTTAAATATAAGTGGAAACCTATACGGTTAAGAATATCTCGTAGGTGATTTGGTAAGGCACTAGACTATGTATTGGAAGGTCAGTGGTTTGAATCTTGCTGAGGTTATCAAGCCCTTAGCAAAATTTTTGACCAGTGTGTAGGCATCATGTGGCAACCTGCAGTTGGGTCACGTGGTAGCCTCCCATTAGGACACTAAACAAACTACAACCCATCAAATTGTGACAACCTACACCTGTATGATATGGCCACATGGTAAGCCGTGATTTGTCAACCATACAACCAATAGGCCTGCTAACATCAGAAATACAAACTGCTTAGTGAGAACACCTGCAAAAGTTTTTACATGTTGAACCAAATGATCAAAACATCATAAATTTGGCACATGACATTAGATTGAGGTGATTCAAGTGCCATTAGAATTAGAACTATGAAAAATATGACTTGACACCAGTTTCAAAATATTCTTGACACTTTCATTTTTGAGTAAAATTTTGATGTCTGAATTATTATAGGAAAAAAGAAGAAGTACTTGAGGATGAAACTGAAGAGGACATGGATGTTTCTGAAGACAAATATGAATGCATTGAAACCATTTTTTAGCAATGGAGTCAAGAAGAGATAATATTCTACTATCAATAAATATGGTATAAAGGAAGTCAGGAATATGATGCACAAGAAGAAGAGAAAAAAGGCAGTTTGAAGGTGAGGAGTTATCGCAACTACCCATTAGTGAAATAATCCTTGAAGAGGAAGTTATAGAAGACTAACTCAGATCAAATTCAAGACAAGCCAAAGAAACATTGCAGGAGCAACAAGTAAAGAAATATGGACCCTATGGAAAGAATGCGCAACAGAGAATGAATCAATGTGGAGGATATAGAATTTGGAAGAAGAGAAAAGAAAATGAAAATTTGTAAAAGTTTTGAGCCATTGCAAGCCTAGTTGAGTCATGTTGCGTTATGTTGATTCATACAGTCATAATTAAGGGAGAGTGTTGGAAATTGTAATTACTCCCGCATACAAGAGTTGGATAAATTTTGAGAGTTAGTTAAATGAGTAAAGTCGAGTGATTTTTAGTTAAGTGATATTTTGGGAAAAGTGAAATTTAGTGTGTGTGTGCATGTGAAGTTATCTTGGGAGAGTTACTAGATGAAAAAACATAAATACCCCATGATGGGTTCATTGTAATCAACACAAATCAAGTTTTTGTGTGACCAATAGAAGAAGAGAACCAGAGCATATATTATTGTGTGTGAATTTTGTGTTATTTTTTAGTCTTTCCTCCTCTATCTCTCCATCAAGTCTCTTATAACATCCTTTCCTTCCAAGTAGAATGTCACTTAGGAACGCCCATGTCTTGAAATCGACTAAGCTTTGAAAAATGATTCCATCTGAAATTTAATTCTGTAACTTTAGCTTTACATGGGAATTAGATTAGGTAGGATGAACTCCAATCATATTTACTAAGAACTCTACATGTGTTGTAAATAGTACATTACTCCATTATGCATGCAATGCATCAATTTATGAAATCGATGAATATTTGGAAAAGTTGAAAAGGTCTAATCTAGTGTGAGTTGTCATGAACAAGTTAGTTGGAGTTAAATCAAGTCTAATTGGATTTTGAAAGATAATATATTTGGTATATTTGGTAAGTTAAGACTATATATAACCATGGTTGGGTCATTGTGAGATGTATGAGACTAGAAAACCCAAAAGACACAGCTTTCTAATTGTGGATGTGAGTAAAAAGTTTTAATAAAAATCGTTTAATTGTGTGAGTTGTGTTTTTCCTGCTATGTATTTATATCAAATACATGTCCATTGGATAATAATAAAATATCCACTTACATTACACAAAAGAGCAATGTTCTTCTTGTACAATTCCATGTCATTGTGTCGGAGTGTGCAGGAGACAAAGAGAGGGAAGAAGAAGAAAGAGGGTATGGCGATAATGCTGAAATAATTAATCAGAAGAGTGCTACTAATCATCACTGTATTGAGGGTCTCAACGCTTGAGCTTGTGACTTCTATCATGGGATGAATGTGGGAATATTGTCAAATATAGAAATGGTAGTGCCTTCCAACGTAACCTAAATTTGGTTATGGACTCACTGGTGGGAAACCTTTATTTTAGCAGATCCAATACACGTTTTACTGTTCATGAGGGAAAAAACAATAGTACAGTTTATGGTCCAGTGGATGGGAGACTTAGATTCCTCCTACTGCGCATAGTGCGCATTGGTGGCCAAAGAAAATATTTTGTTGGGACGCGGAAATACTTCTTGATTCATTCAATTAGAAGATCGCTTATTACGTTACGCTAATCATTATTTTTACAACGATTATATTGATAGTTTGCAAAAAACATCAATAGTTGTTATTTTTAGCAATAGGGACAACATTAAGCCAGAGCAGTTCACAAACGCTATTAGGGCCTTGCTCTCAAATATTACCACCAAAGTTGTGCAAGATTCCCAAATTTTTGCTACATATTCAGTAGTTGTGCCTTCTTCTTTGATGGGGTATATCTATATAATAGCTCAGGGTTGGATATATCTGTCACCTAAAAGTTGTGGTCATGCCTATCCCTTTGAAAAAATATTTGCATGCCAAACGAGAGCTCTTGAAGCCCAATTTGGATCTAAGAAATGTTATTTGCGTTAAGAAGTTTATGGATTTTTCATTCCTTCTATTTTATGGTCAGAGGTGTGCCTAGAGAACTTTCCAATATCGGGTAATTCTCTTTCCCATAAGATCCGTATGTAGGTTTATTATTCCAGAATATTAATTTTAATTTAACTATAAAGTACATAAAAGTGATTTAAGTTTTACCAAATATTCTACAATATCTTTTGAATATTTTTAATAGTAGTATTGGGATTTATCATAATCTTTTTCAACAAAGTCATAAATTTTAAATTTTTTAATAATACAAAGTATATTATAAAGTAAATATTTTAATACATAAATGTATTCCTAACAATTTCTATTAACTAGATATTTATATGGCTACTCTACTCTACATGGTTTTCATTTTGGATAACTCACATAAATAATATAGTATGAGTTGTTTTTCAATTTTGTAGGGCCAAAACACAAGATATATGAAATGCTTGGGATAAATCTAGGCATAGTAGCCTTTGCATTTGGATGATTTATGGTCATAATCCTTTGGAAGTTGATACTTTTCTACTGAATGAAATGTGCAAGGAAACTGAATCCTCGAAACAAAGGACCTAAAATTGCACCTACATCATTTAATGTTAAGAACTTGTAATGCTCCTCTTGATTAGAACTTGTCATGCGAACTATTCACCTATTTCATTACAACAAGATAAATGGTTTCCTTTTAATTGTTTTGGTAGGTGACGATGGAGAATATCTATCAACACAAATATAGCCAATATGGAACTTACTTTTATTTTGTAATTGTTTTGGCAGGTGATAATGGAGAATCTATATCAATGTCAACTATAGCCAATCCAATTTAAAGCAGAGAAAAATCTGGGCAAAGGGAGGTTTTGGATCCGTGTTTAAACTAAGCCATTAATGTTATTCTCAATTTAAGTAAATATTTAGTGGTAGCAGTTTCAAGTTTTGTCAACGTTCATCTTTTCCAACTATTCATTTTCAAAGGACTTAGTTATAGTGAATCATAAGCTTATATAGGAATTTATAACTTCCAATTTGTCATAGTTATTTTCATATTGCACTTTTTTCATTGCTATATAGTGGATTTCTTTTATATATTTCTAGACAATTTTGTGAATAATACAATATTTTACCAGTTATAGAAAAATTTGTGAGTAATAATGAGAATTATTGATGTGGAGGGGGTTTTTCTAGATGATAGAGAAGTTTTAGTCAAAAGGTTGTATATGGCTTCAAGGGAAGGAGACACTAGATTTTTAAATGAAGAAAATCTCATTAGTGACGTTCAATACAGGGATCTAGTGAAGTTGTTTGGTTGGTGCGTTGAAAACTCAAAGAGGCTATTAATTTGTGAATATCTAGAGAACAATAGCCTTGACAAGGTCATATTTGGTTACTTCTATCTCTTTAACTGTTTAATGGCTTGCTCGTTACTAGTTTTTTTTAGTTTGATATGTAGTATGCTACTGTGCTTTTTACGGTATGTGATGTTTTACTCCTTAATTGCTCACTGGTTTTTAGATTTATTTGAGTTTTTATATGAAACAAACTAATGTATTTAATTGTATGATGCTTTAATTCCAAACACAGGAAAGCATCATTTACTTGACTGGAATGATTGGTAAGAAATCTTAGTTGGAACTGCATGTGGGTTGGCATATCTTCACGAGGAATCTGATATTCAGATCATCCACAGAGATATTGAAGTGGGCAATATTTATGCTGATGTGTGTTCTTTTTTAACTAGTGTACCTCACAATTTCATTTACCCTTTTTCTATGTATTGTTATATCGATCGAACTAATTTTAACTATTGATCTGAAATTCATTTTTGGTGGTAATTAGATTTTGTGACACTTGTCTTCAGTTATGGGTAGTCATGTCATGTGTTGGAGCTTGGCAGAAATGTAGAGCATTATTGCCCACATATTGCTTGTGTCAACCTCATGTGTTCAATGCCTTGTAAACTACCTCATTGTCAATCAACATAAATCTTTTCATGACAAGAAAGCCATTTGATTGTAGTAATAGCTACGAAAAGTAAGAGGGAGGGAATAAAGCAAGAGCCTACATACTAACCCCACTTAGATTTTTTGCTATGTTTTGTTTCATTTACTTCTTCCTTGTTATTATTTTCGACACCTGATCAAGTATCGTTATGCTCTAAAATAATGTCACGCTTTCAATTTTGTTCATCTTGTTAGCAACAATTTGTATCTATATCTATCATAATTCAATGAAGGGCTTCTCTAGACATCTCAAGGGAATTTTAGTCATCGTTTATGTTATGTGTCCTAATTCTTTTTCATTGTGTTTGAGTTTGTTTTGTGTCCTATATTATCAGTAAGAAACACAAGGAAACGCTTCACTCTATGGCAGAAACCCTTAACTATGCATGGATGTCATTTAATGAAATATGGTAGATTTCTACTATAAATATTTGTCCACTAACATCACCAAATTCACTCATAATTTGAACATCAACACTTTTGAAGTAGATTGAAGGGATTGTATATGTTATTCTAAGTCCTAAATAGGGAATTAAGGGTTGGTTCGCGCTGAGAAAAACTTAGGGTTGGTTCACACTAAGTTCATTTAATGGAATACGTAGATTCCAGGTATGAATTTTTCTCCACTAACATCGCCAAATTCACTCATATTTTGAACATAAGCATTGCTGGCATAGTTTAGAAGGCTTTCATCTATTATTATAAGTCGTAAATAGGGAATTTAGGGTTGGTTCACACTGAAGTTTCTTAGTTTGAAGCAAACTTTTTGTTTCTAAAAAACCAAATTTCAACTTTTTTTGCAAGGTTTATTATTTTTGTCAAGGTAAGCTTAATCTGAGTACAATGTTTGATATAAGTAATCTCAAAGTTGAAAAGTAATAATTTTTTGGGGGCATCTATATTGAGGTTGGTCTATGATATTTTCATTTTTAGAGTTATGGTGGCTTTTCCATCCCCTCTACCTTTTAATAAATGAAACAATTCACTATAGATTGAATGAGAGAAATCTTTTGTAATTTTTGCTAAAAATATGTTGGAGTTTGTGTTCAAACAAGACACCATGTTTTATTTCATAATTATGGAGTCAAGGTCAAGGTCAAGTTTGAGTTCGAATTTGAATTAAATGCAATATGGAAAAAACTTAGTTGTGGAAACATTTGGGAATACACATTTTACAAATACTAGAAATATCCTTTTTTAATTAGAAAAAAAGCCCAATTTTCAACCATTGTTGTCTAGGAGGAGGGCAAAAATTACGTAGAGGCTTGTCTCTAGGGACCAAAAACAATTTACCATTCAGCAATTGAAACAACCATATTTTATTCAGGACCAACAACAAAGCAAGTAGCATATTTTCAAGTGGAATATTTGCAAATTGATAATAAGAAGATTCAACAACTCACATAGCAGGTTTCATAATGATGAAATCGATACACAATAGAAACATAGCACACAAAGGTACACAATTTTGTGAAATTTTTTAATTTTTATTGACAAAAATGAGCAATTTTTCCTAAACCATACCAAATTTCAATTGGGTATATTAATGGAAAAGGAAACAAATACTAAATTTTGAATTCTTGAAGGTAACCCCGACCTAATTTACTATGTTATATTCTATGCATCCATTTGTGGCTAAAGGGAATAAATTATCCAGATCAATTTTTTAATTAACCAATTTTTGGATAGAGTTATAGTATGTATTTACTAATTTTTAGTAGAGTATTGGTATTGGACTTTGGTATAGTGTTTGTTATAAATTTAGGTTTTATTGGTGGTAACATTCTTTTTCATTTGGTTGCTAGCTTAATGAGTATGTCTATGTCATGGATGAAGACAAAATTCATCATATAGCATGTTTAAAAGACATGTCTAAATACATGAAGGCTTAGATGAAGGTTTGAGTTCGATGGTTTCATAGGAAAAATGAAGTGGTTGTTAGCATCCCTCCTTCCCTAGCACACGTGGAAAAAGTTTTTATCGCTCCATTTCATCAAGTCCTTAGTGTTGAATGTGTTGATGGACTGGCTACAATGTTGAATCTAGAGTAATAGGAGGAATGCTTGGCCAAACTCCCATGAGATGTGGTGTCTCAAATTCATGTTTGTTCTAGGATGTTTGAAAATGAAGGTATCAAACCTTTTAATTTAAATTATATGCAAGGCTACTGGCACCAAAAGATACTTGAAAGTACTGATTTGGTTGATCTGCATGATTCTTCAAAACATGACCTAAGTGACAGCTTGGATGAGGATGAAGAAGAAGATGAAGACATTAGGACTACACTAAATAGATGTCCAGGAAGAAATAATTGTTCTTGAAGATGTGTAGGTACCTTTGATTTTGTTTATGGGGGAAATGTAATGGAAAAAAGTCAATTCGTTTTTGGAAATTCCTTCAGACATGTGGCAGATGTTCAAAAAGATAAGAGTTTTAAACAGTTGCAAACGTGAAAGGGGACAAATTCTATTGGATTAAAAAGAAAGAAGAAAAGTAAAATATGTGCATATGAACAAGAACGTCTAACTTTTGATATTGGTGACAATATTAAAGCCACGTGTCAAGATAGTGGCAACATAAGTTGTTGGTTTAGATCCATAATGACAAGAAATCTAACTCATCAATTAAAGGTTTGGTACATAGATATTCTGAATGAAGATGAGAATGGAAATTTAAAGGTTTTTTATTTGATCTAACTGACTGTTATTTGTTCAATATGGAGAACAATTGTCTAAAAATTGATAATGATTTGAAAACTAAGAATTTTGTTTTTTGTTTTATCTTGTAATTATAATTGAAGGAGTGGATTCTGTCTTCAAGAATAGACACTCCAGATAAATTAGGTATTGAATTATTGGCTATCCTAATATTTGTCCTTTCCCACCTTAGAGTATTCCTAATGGATTTGAAGATGGAACTATGTAGATGCATGGTGGAATAATGGTTGTTTGAAAGGAGTTGTAGTTATGGTCAATGAACCCTCTTATGAAGCATCGAAGAAGAGGACATCTATAACATTGCATTCCATACTAGGTATGGTAATTATGAGTTTGTGGTGGTTCAATTTTGTCTTACTAATGATCCATTTAATTTCATGTGTTTGATGAAAAATGTGATGTGTCTTTATCTAGATGAGTTTGTGGTAGAGTTTGTTGATGATATACTTCTATATTCTAAGAATAAGGAAGAACATGTAGAACACCTAGCAGCAATGTTGAGATTGTTGAGAGACTATCAATTGTATGCAAAACTCAACAATTACAGTTTCTTTCAAATTGGAGTTCATTACTTGGCACATATTGTTTACAAGGAAGGCATAACAATAGACCCATAAATATTAAAGTTATCATCAAGTGGTCGAGTCTTAGGAATTTCGATGAGGTGAGATCATCATGGGATTAGTATGTTATTAGGAGCAACTCATAAAAAAATTCTCAAAGATTGGCTATCCTATCACATCCTTATAGAGGAAAGGGAAAAAATTTGAATGGACTGAGGAGTGTGCAACTAGCTTTGACCAGTTGAAGCATTTGCTTACAAAAGCTCCAGTCTTAAAGATTGAAAATTCAGATAAAGTGTTCTTGGTATGTATAGATTCTTGGAAGGAAGGACTTGGTGGAGTCTTGATGCAGGAAGTATAGGTGGTACGTTATGAGTCAAGGAAGTTGAATGAGCATGAGTGAAACTATGTGACTCATGATCTTTTGTTGGCAACTATTATTCATGCATTGAAGATGTGGAGAAATTACCTTCTTGGTAGGAGTTTTATTTTGATGAGTGATTAATGGGTTGAGGCACTTGTTTGATCAGCCTAATTTGAATTCCAAGCAAGATAGGTGGTTAGCTACCCTTAGTGAGTTTGACTTTGAGATCAGATACACTAATGGCAAGTAGAACAGGGTTGCAGATTCTCTCAATAGGAGAGTAAGTATATCACATTTGAATTATTAGTTCATATGGGACAAATTTGCAGGAGTGGATCTTGCATGCAGGGAAACATGAT
Organism: Pinus taeda; assembly: GCA_000404065.3. Taxonomy (NCBI): domain Eukaryota; kingdom Viridiplantae; phylum Streptophyta; class Pinopsida; order Pinales; family Pinaceae; genus Pinus; species Pinus taeda. The sequence continues at coordinate 6,743 of APFE030473731.1, read as the reverse complement.
GACAAGTACTAGCAATTGAAGCAAAGGTTACAATAGTAGTGTGAAGGTGGTAGAGGTGAGGAGTATTGCCACATAGAAGATGGCTTTGTCATATTCAAAAATAGGATATATGTATCAGATGACAGTGAGAACATAATTACCAATCAAACAAAAAATTTACCTAGTACCCGTTTTCTTGAGGTAGCAAAAAATCACCCGATTTTGAAAAGTGGTGATTCAGAATATAGATTTTTGTTGAAAATAATACTGAGAGGGTGAGTGAATCAGTATTATCTAGTTCTTTTACCAAATATTCCTTATTTACACTTTGAATTATTTTTGCATATCAGTACCATAAAATAATGAGCATGAACAAGAAAAACAGACAGCCACATCAAAGAACACTAGATATAAGGTGGAAACCCAATGTGGGTGAAAACCACCTGCTGCAATATGTTTCTATCTTCTTTTAAATTAGAAACTCCTTTTGAAATGGTCTTGTACTGGTGCAGTCCTTTACCAATACGCAGGCTGCAACCTGCAGAGAGCTACAACTCTCTCTCGTTTTCCAGTCTCTCCTGGAAGGGAGCTACACACCCCCTACTTCTTTTCAAGGACCACTTTTCATAAATTTTCAAACTAGATCCATATACATCAAACGATCATCAAGTACATGTAAATTACACAGTCAGTTGCAGTAACCAGATCAACAATAACAGAACTAAACCCAGAACACCTTTTCAACAGAAAAATTCAGTCAACAGAGGATCTTAAGACAGATACGCAGTTTTCCCTTCACTAGCCTGCGTTTCTACGCACTTCACCCTCTGCTTCTCTGCGTATACTCGCAAAGTTCCTTCTGCTGCACTACGTGACCCCGCACTGCTTCTTCTACTGTGCTGCGTACAGTACGCACCCAAATGCACTATAGCGCCGCGTACTGCCACAGTAGGCACGCACCCAAAAGGACTATCGCGCCGTGTACTGCCACAGTAGGCACGCACCTGAACCACTGCTGCTCTGCGTACCCACACAGTTCTCCTGTTTCTGCTCTGCGTACCCACGCATTCACCCTTCTTCTGCTCTGTGTACTTGCGCAGGTCGCGTTCTTCTGTTCTGCGTACCCACGCAGAGGCACTGTTAAACATCTGCGTACCTCAGATTAGGGTCGAATTTGCAGATCACCAGTGTGCTACAGTTAGATGGATGCCCAGATCTTCGAGAGATCACCCTTCACAGATTCGCTTTCCACTTCACTTTCATATAGATCAAGCTTTTTGAAACAATAACCCAATATTTCAGATCTTAAGATATTCAACCCAAAAGCATACCCAAGCCAAATGATCTCCTTTGCTTTATATAGGCAAGCTCTTCCTCAAATCATGGACAAATACTACGGGCCAAAACCATAATAACACAATACCATCGTCTAAATACCAAGGGTTAAACATAAGGAACCCCACGTGTGCGCGCTTTACTACCTTGAAGTGTGTGCACTGGGGTAATGCACCTCATGAATGGGTAAAATACCAAGGGTTAAACATAAGGAACCCCACGTGTGCATGCTTTACTCCCTTGAAGTGTGTGCAGTGGGGGTACGCACCTCATGAATGGGTAACCTGCGTGTCTGGACGCGGTCCCTGCACGGTGTACCTACGGGTACGCATCTTCTGAACTGTTCTCCTGCGTACTTCTTAATTCTCATCATATTGAGAGCCATGGCATGGGTGTTGCCATCAAGTACAACATCTGTAACATATAATCATACCAGAAACATAATGCCAACAATTTGCCCCTTTGGACTTGATGGCAACCTCAAAAACTTCAGCGACATTCTCCCCCTTTCACATCAACGGCAAAGGGTTATGCTCCCCCTAAGAACATGCTCCCCCTGAATATGAACCAGATCTGCAAAGAAGAACCATAATCCACCAGACACCATTAATGACCAAGAAAGAGATAGAGACATATTGCAGCTATATTCAAACCAGCTCCCATGATCTCCTTTTGTACATCCTTCATAATGCCAACAATGCATTATATGCTCCCCCTGAACCTGTGCTGCAGCCCAGCACATGTACGCATATACCCCAGATGAATCATGCGTACAACCAATAATCAGAAGAGTCTCAACAATAAGATGATGCATCAACAACCCCCAGCTTTTGCCTGAGGTATTCAAAAGTCTCCCTGGGCAATGGTTTGGTGAGAATATCAGCAACTTGTTCCTTAGAAAGAACATACTCCAACTTGACCTTTTGTTCAAGCACTTGTTCCCGGAGAAAATGATACTTGATTGGTATGTGCTTGGTTTTTGAATGCATGACGAGATTCTTTGAGATGCTTTATTGCCACTGCTGTCGTTATCACATAAGATGGGGATAGGTGTGTACAAGTGATATTGAAATCCATGCGAAGGTCGCATCATCCAAAGGTTGAGATGCAGCAAGATGAGCAACAAATATTCCGCTTCAGCTGGTAGAACAAGGCAACCGAACTCTGTTTTCTTGCCTGATCAAGATACTAATTTTTGGAAACCCTAAGACGCACACACCACTTGTGCTCTTCCTGTCATCCATGCTTTCCGGCCCAATCTGATCTAATAAGCATGAAGTGTGAGA
>APFE030473712.1:0-49670 GCA_000404065.3 Pinus taeda | reverse complement strand
TTTGTATTATTTTTATTAGTTATTATTATTATTATTTATTATTAAGGGAGGGATATTACAGATGACATCCTGATCTTTAGCCAGAGTTAGGAAGAGCACCTCCACACATTCGACAGGTTCTCCAAACATGCGACAACACAAGTTGTGTGCCAATTTAGAGAAACACACGTTTGGCATGACCTAGGTTCAGAATCTAGGAAACATATTTCGATGAACGAGGGGTGTATGTGGATCTATCCAAGATCCAAGTCATTAATGATTCACCATCTTCAGCAATATTTGTTCGATAGATCCATCGACATTGAAGAAGCTTTCCTCCTTTTGGAAGTGGAACCAAGTCCCATGTGTTGTTTTCCATGAGAGTAGAGTACTCTTCATCCATGGTAGCCTCCCAAAGCGGGTTTCTAGTAGCCTTAGAGTGTGACTGTGGATCTGAACCAAGTGTCATATAGAAATGTGTGGGAAGCAACGGTTCGGTGGCAGCCAGGGCTTGAGGAACCCAAAAAAACTGTGATCTAGTGCTTCTCGTATCTGCAAGATCACCGAGTATTTCACTTGCATCTTGCAAGGTTTTCTTTGCACAAGTTGGCAACTGAGTTGGAGTAGCCATGACCTAATCCTCATCCTATGAATCAGACCCAAGAGGCTTCTATAATGATTGCTCTGAATTGTTCGAAGAAGTTTCAGACTCCTCATTAGTGGCAACAAGTGGTTCCTCGACAGGGTTTGTTGAAAAATCATGCAGTGATTCTTCTTCAAACGTCACACTTCAAGCTACAAGGAAATTTTCAGTGTGAGAGTCCAACAATCTATATCCTTTGACACTTTCAGGATATCCAACAAAGATACATTCAATATTTGAGGCTCCAACGCCTTCCTCCTATCTATCGGAATGTGAGCCCATGCTCATGAACCAAAAATGTGAAGGTGCGAAACTTTCGATTTCTTACCAGTCCAACATTCAAATGGAGTGGTCCCTTTGAGTGCTTTGTGAGGAATGTGGTTTCAAATGCCTGCTACAAAATTAGTAGCTTCAGCCCATAGCTTAGGAGCTAATGATTTAGACTGTAGCATACAATTGGCCATCTCTTTTAACGACCAGTTTTTCCTCTATGCGACACCATTCTGCTGTGGTGTATATGACACTGTGTGTTGTAGCTATATACCTGCATCAATACAAAGTTGTTGCACATCTTTGTTGACATAATCCCCCCCATTATCAGTATGGAGTATCTTAATCTTACACCCAAACTCATTCTTAGTAAGTGCTTTAAATCCTATAAGGCATTCAAATACTTCTGAATTTAATTTCAGAAAAAATGCCCAAGTAAAACAAGAGAAATTATTTATGAAGGTGAGTTCATATCAAGCCTTACTGATTGAAGGCTATGTGAATGGGCCCGTGATGTCATTGTGAATCAGCCCAAGAGGTGAAGAAGCTCTTTCTACCTTCCCTATGTCAAAAATTTGCTTTGGATGCTTGCTAAGAATGCATCCTTGACATACATCTCTTATGAATTTAATAGCAGTCAATCCTTCTACCATGCTTTCCTTGCTAAGTTAATGCAAGTACTTATAGTTTAGATGGAAAAATACTTCATGCCATAACCTACTGATATCATTAGATTGTGATGGAAATATAGTACTAATAGCTTTAGAAACAAAGTGCGAGAATAAATACAAACGAGAACCATGATCTTCAATTCCATGTGCAAGCTTTGAGCCCATGGAAATTTTGGTAATCACTATGTAGTCTGGAGTGAACTCGACCTTCCTTCTAGAGCCAGAATGAGTGATATGATATATCGAGATAAGATTTGTAAACATCAAGGGGACATGAAGCACATTTGTGAAGCAGCCACCTTCAAGGTCTACAATTCCTTCTCCACACACCTTTGCAGATGTGGCATCTCCTAAGTAAATTGGGAATCTAGTGCTTTCTTCGATGGAGGAAAATTCATCTTTTGATGTAGCCATATGGTTCGATGCACCTGAATCAAGGATCCAAGCTGATGGAGTGGATGTGACAACCATTAAAGAATGACCATCTCTTGATATCCCTCTCCCATCTCCCGTTTTGTTATCATCCTTCTTCTTTGCATTCTCGAGCATGGTGAGATTGTGTTGTTGCAATTGCTTAGCCATCTCATTGATTGTTTTCCTCATGCAATTTTCTTCACGATGAAAAACTTTGAAACAGTAGATGCAAAGTGTTCTTTCCTTCTTCTTATTACCCTTAGGGCAATAAGATCTCTCTAAAGATTGTACGGGTCTCTCCTTCTTCGGTTCATTAAATTTATCCTTCCCTTTTTGCTTGTCTCTCCCACTGCTCTTTGGAGCATCAGTAGGCGCAAGTGCTTGGTTCTTTGAATGCTTGATGGCACCCATTTGGAATAACTTAGCCTGCTCTTGAGTCAATGCTGAAATGAAGTCATTCAATGGAGGCATTTTCCATTTTTCCTGAGTTAATTTAGATGCTTGAAAAGACTAAACAAATACAGAATATTCAGGGCCTAATTTCAAGGGAAGAGAAAGGATGAGTTGATCTTCCTCTTTCTTGACTCTACATGCATCAAGTTCAATGAGGAGGTATTTAAACTTGGTGAAGTATTCTTGCACATTTCTGAAATGAGTTGGATTGAGGCATATGAGTTCATTCTCTAGTTGAAGCACTCTCATTTCATCATGCTTGCCGAATAATCCTTCCAATGTGGTCCAAACCGCATCGGGAGTAGTGGCTCCGCTGACATGAAAGAGGAGTTCTCTAAAAATTGATAGGCATATCAGCCAAATTGATTCATCTAATTTATTGAAATACTTGATATTCTCTATTGTAGAAGTTAGTTCAGTCTCTGTTCCCATTCTTACCCTGTAAAGCCCTTTGCTTCATAGGATTAGAGTAATCTCTATCTTCCATTCAAAGTAATTGAAAGGATTTAGAATGAGTTTTGTGGGCTAAGAGAGATGATCCATTGCTACTTTCTATACCTCCTAATGATCTATACCTATAAATAAAACTGTGTACAATCCACTAGATTCGAACTAGCTCTGACACCACGTAGAATTCATGTAGAATCTCCAATAGATCTAGAATTCTAGTTAAATTAAACACAAGTAATTTTTTGATATTCAAGAGAGGGGAGAAAGAATTTATGCCATAAAATCAACGTATTAAATTAATGAACAATAGTAATACATGAGCAACCAACCCTCTAATCCCAAAGGGAGGTGGTTATATAGAAATTGTTGAATCTAGAAAACTAGGAAAAAACTAGTAAAAAACTAGAAAAGGCTAAGAAAAGCTAAAGGGAGGCCTAAAATAGCAACAACGAATCAAGACAACCTATGCCAACTATTGGCCATGAGGAAAGCATGAGGAGGGGCACATTTCCCAAGGAAGGCAACTTTAAAACATGCTAAAATGGTCTGGGGGACAAAATCCCTCGATTTAAGGGGGAATCTTCATGTGGGGGCGCCAATCCTCAAATAACTCAAGTGGATGAGGTGTGGTTAGGTGTGAACACGCACTTAGATGTCTAAATGGTTTCGGAAAGTGGTTGGATGAATATTTCCATAATATTAAGCCTTTAAGGCAAAAAACAAGGGAGAGTTGGTCCACTGAGCTAGTTTACCAAAAACCAAGTGTGAACATGATTTTTAGTGCATGTGGCTAAGTCAAGGATACTTAGGCTAAAAAATAAATGTAGATGTTAGGATTATATTCCAACATAAGATTCATTTGAAAAATTAGTTTGAAGGAATTCAAAGGGCATAGTGAAGCATTATTATCGGTAATTGATGCCCTGAAGAAAGAAAATGGAAACACCTAGTATGAAATCTGAAAGCTCTAGCATGACTCATGAAGAAGAGGAAGAAATGCAACATGATATATCAAAATTATGAGACCAAGTGCAACAAATTTCACTCGCACAAAAAGTAATAGAATCTAAGATGGATGGTTTAAAGAAAGGTGTAGAAGCTAAGATGAATGACATGGAAGCCAAGACGGATAGTATAGAAGCTAATATGGATGGTGTGGAAGCTAAGATGGATGATTTAAAGAAAGGCATGGAAGATTTGAAGACAGATTTGAAGACAAATTTGAAAAAGTTTCTACAAGAAATTCTTACTAATGGTGAAAGGGTAGTAAAGGAAACTCATAATGAGAAAAAAATAAATGTTAATCATGTTTTCATAGACTCTAATGTTGGATCTAAGAACCACCATGTTCCAAAGGTCGATATGAAGAAGTTTGATGGTGTAATGCCCCACTTAAATCTGATCCTACAAATTTTATTAATGTTTACATTATCTTAAAATATTGAGAAATATTGGTCTAATATAAAATTCATGATTTCCATTATTCAAATTCCTCACTTACCTTCTCAAATTTAATATTAGGTAGGATATGGTCTCCTTCCATTATTTCAAACAATATATGTATTCATCTCACGTTCCCCAATGTACCCTCACATTTACTAGGGAGAAGACATGGTCCTCTCCATGTAATTACATCTCACATTCCCCCATGTACCTTGACATTTACTTGGGAGAAGGAATGATCCTCTCTAACTCATTATATATATATATATATATTCATTTCACATTCCTCAATGTACCCTCACATTTACTAGAGTGAAGACATGGTCCTTTCCATGTAATTACATCTCACATTCCCCATTGTACCCTCACATTTACTTGGTAGAAGACATAGTCCTTTCCCATTTTCCCAATTTTACATTCATGTCACATTTCCAAATGAACTCCCATCTTTACTTGGGAGAAGAGAATTCAACTGTAAGGATGGATAAGAAGTTAATGACATTAATGAGAGGTGGTTGAGGTGGAGAAGGAAAGGATGTTATAAAAAGGAAAGGGGGAAGGGAGAAAAGGGGGGTTGGGGTCTTTCTTATGATTGTGGGGTTGGTTGTAATTGTATGGACTTGTTGTGTTTTTGGAGACCTTAGGAACCTGTGCAGGTTTCTTGGGTTGTTGAGAGGACGGAAGTATTGATATCTTGGTTTGGATATTTCATCTTGGACACACACACTACATCTAGTTGGACTTGAGCTTGAAGGGCTAGGGAACCTGTGGAGATTTCCTGGGCTAGGGATTATTTCTTAGTTGGCTGGTAGGTAAATCTAGTTGGGTTTGTCAAGAGGAGCATTCAACAAGAGCAACAGGACAAAGGTATCTACATCAGCCACCACTACAAGTATTCCTCCATAGACTACTCTTGTAAAGTTTATTAGAATGAAATATTCACCTTAATTTATGTTGACTAGAATGTAAATGATAAAATTTTATTTGTTTAAAATCCATGTAAGTAAGCAAGTTATTGCCTCTTATCGCATTTAATTTCAGAAGAAATTAGATTCGTTAGCAGACCCTAGGGCAGGTCTCTTACACATGGTATCAGAGCTTTGGTTCAAAATCTAGACCTTGGAACCTATTGTGGGAGGCATAGAAATGTTGAGAGGGAATTTAATAAAGATAGCATTGGTGGGAGATCTCAGTCTCTCTCTTTTCTAACAAATTTTATCTCTCTGACTGTGGGCATCGTTTTTCACGCTTGAGGTGCTTAGTTTTCTATTATTTTCTATATTTCCCTGCATAGATACTAAGCCTATTGGCAATATTGGTAAAATACTACCACCAAAAAAAGAGTTTGAACTTGTAACTCCCAGCCAAAAAGAGTTAAAATAGAAATTAAGTTGCTTGGTAAGAGGAAAACTGGGTATGGGTTTTCTTTGACAGGCAACTGCAGGTTTTGGCAGGATTGTATTATGCGATTTGTCCCTCTTGTGTGTTACTAATGCAATTGCCCTCATTGAACATGAACTCTGGTTGGCTCAAAACACATCTAAGTGAGCTTGCTACCCCTGAGCTCCGCTTCACTATCTGTTGCTAGCATCGCATGATGCAGTGTCTCCCATTCAGTTAATTTAGCCAAGTATCAACCAGTAAAAACAAATATATCTTGTTGTAGAAAAGATAATTTAAACTGTTGATTTTCATTTTTCCATTAGAATAAAAATGGAGAGTCTAGTATGTACCATCCCAGAATGTTCAATTTCTCCGCAATTCATCAGATTGGATGAGTAACGCTCATTTCCTTGTTGAGCCTTGATTTGTTTCTTCCTTCCTTCCAGGTGTGGTCGTGCAATGGTACAAGTTGAAAACCGTTTGTGCATGTTTGATAGAGTAGCCCTCAAACCTCTTACCTAAGCTAAAGGAAGTCTGCTCAAAGTCATGAATCCCCTTGGAGCCTATTTCTCAATGCTCTTCCAACCACAAAAAAAAAACAACTTTCTTTATGTGTTGGCTGCATAGTTTTCTCCCTATCACCTCTCCATTCCCATTTAGTCATTTTATGTTTTACACAAACACAGGCTCAGATATATTTGATGAATATATTCTTTTGGGAAGATGGAAACTGGGGTACTTGTCATCTTTAAAAGTTAACGGTCGACTTTTGCTGGATTACGTTATGTGATGTGGCCTGGGTTGGTAAGTCTTCCTTGGCCACCAGGGATATATAAGGATCACTTTTGTGTATCCATGAAGCAAATTTGCCTTGTTGAGCTTGAACTCTGGCTAGATTTCAATCAGTTTAAGGAATCTCTTATTTTGGATGAGATTTTCCTTGTTTTCTGCTACTATATGAGGTGGTGTTAGCATCACATGATGCATAGTCTCTTATATGGTCAATCTATTCAAATTTTGAGTAGATTTTAGTTGTGTCAGATAAGAGAGTTCAACATAATTGATTTTATTTCTTCTGATAACAGACATGCCTGGTATGGTCTATCCCGGTATCATCAATTTGTCTATGATTTGCTAGATTGGATCAGTAACCCCCCTCCATGTTTTCAGTTTGTATCTGCCAAAAGACACAATCTGTTGCATCCACCACAAAAATGTTGTGTCATTGATGTAATGAAAGAAAAAGTTCCCACAAATCCATCTATCTTAAAGTTCTTTGATGTGTCATGAATGATCTTAAATCCATTGGAGACCATTGTAGTGTTTTACAATTGTGTTAAGCACTTCAGCATAAGGAACAAGCTTCCTGGCATTCCACACATTGCCATAAGAAGGCATGAAGTATGAATCGCACAATAATCGGCTTTTCCCTTGTCATTTCTACAAATTCACAAATCTCATCATCATTTAGTCATGCATCACAACACAATTTACCTTCATAGGATTGTAACCAAGACTGGTAGCAGTTTCTATTGATTCCAGAACTTTTGCATGCCATTTTCATCTAGTCAAGAACTCAAATGCTGGAACCAATGTATCTAAACTAATATTTAATGAATTCAATCCAACTTCTTTGAAATTTGGAAGCTTCTTTGCTAGGGTAAGACCATTTGTATTCATTGCCAGAGTTTTGAGTCCTTTTATTCCAGACAAGCGAACACATATATCTTCGATGTCTGGTCGAATAGTTGGTTCCCCACCAGTCAACCTGATCTTATCCACACCTAAAGACACAAAAAGGTTTGCCAAGTGTATAATTTCATTTTGAGACAAAATCTCTGGTTTGGGAGTAAGCTCCACACCTTCTTCAGGCGTGCAATATTGACCCTTATGTTGCATCGCTAAGTCAGGGAAATTCTCAGGTAGGTATGCATCCTTCCAAATGAATCAATAAGCATATCTAGTACATTTGCATTTTCCATAGATAATTATGTGACAAACTTTGCAGTAGAAGTTGCCAATGACCTCTAGCCAAGTTTAGAATTAGCATGGGATACTGGCCTACTCTTTCCAAAAGAGAGATGAAGAGAAATACTTCATAGAATTGGCAGGTACTGGATAGGAATATAATGACTGCATCTTGTCATCCTGGTAGAAATTCATGTAGAAAACTACTTTAGGAAATGACAAATTTCAATTCACAAATATAACATTTATCTATAACATGCACAATATTAAAAAAAAAAAATAAACTGCCAAACTTATTTCTCGTCTTATAGAACTAATAAATTGCCAGTACCTTTATACAATGGAAATACTTAACATCAAACCAGTTTAGCACAATGCAAATATAAAAAATCAATTCTGCCAAGCTTATTTCCCGTCTTATAGCACTAATAAATTGCCAGTACTTTTATACAATGGAAATACTTAACATCAAACCAGTTTAGCAAAAGATGTTCAAACAATAACATTTATAAGAAAATAGGGTTACACTATATCTCTAGCATCTTTTAGAATCTGGGTTAGTCTCACGGGATAAGACCTTTGGATGAACATAGGCGTGCAAGTGAAAAGTTGTGGGGACCTTGCATTAATATCTGAGCTATGGCTTCTTTGCAAAATGATCAATTGTGTAATTGTAACTGGCACCAATATTTGAAAAGGTTTTCTTTCTATTCTCCGAAACATTGTGAGCAATAGGAGTCAACCACGGGAATATACAGATGAGTACATTAAGAATGCATCAAATAGTTTTGTTGCAAAGGTGATCCCTTGTTGATTTCCTAAAAATAACAAGCAATTTAAACACGGATTTTATTCTTGAACAAGAATTAATGAAGAAATGAAGCAAACTCCCTCAATGCACCATTGAACTTAAACAAATTGAATAGTATATCTTAAAAGTGACTCTATTGTCCTTGATAACAAAATTATGTTTTTTTTTCAAATCCTAGAGGTCATTAAGAGCAGGTGAACAAACTGGAGATCCATACTCTTAGGTAATATTTAAAATATAGCCATACATAAAAAAAAAATTTCCCATTGCAGTATTGGTCTCATAGGATGGCAAGGTACAAATAATTGATAATGGTCTAAGTTTCATAGTTGGAGGGGGCCTTCATTTAATGCACTGGACTACAAACCCTGCTACCACAATGTAATCCCAAGTATGACTCTATTACAAGATCAACGTAGTCATCTTCTCCTTAAGTTTGGAAAGTTAGATTTGCTAAGCTATTGCAACGAACTAGTTTATTTCATCAAAAGCACACCTGCACATATCGACTCATGTAGAACTGATTTTTATTATTTTCTACTAGGTTGATAGTTGATTTCTATGACCATTCAATTCAATGTATTTCACCTGCATTTTTATTAAGTGCTAATTTGCCCGTCTTATGGCACCATCTTGATTATATTGACTTTATGTAGTACCCATAAGAACACTTTTTTATTTTCTAGGTTTTCCCTTTCTGTTTTCAAGCCTTGCTTCTTGTCTAGCAATTTCAGCATTCTGTGTTTGATCTAATGGTATCCAAAATTGATTCCTATCATCATTGTATTAAAAAAAAAAAACAGAGAGAGAGAGAGAAAAAGATCACCTAAACAGTTCTGGAAATATGCTTTATGGACAGTGGTACAATTGGGAAATGTGTTTCAGGCCATTTCAAATGTGTTTCCCAGACATGGAATGTGTGCATATGGATTGAAATGCATTTCCAAACTATACCACACATGTTTCTAACTTTCCACATTTCAATATGCGAAATGTACAAGGTACGACCCACCCATATGCATTTCCTATAACATTGACAAAACATCTAAGCTATTGAATTTGAATGCAATTGAAACTTAATTTTCCTACTATGTATACTTTGAGATAGTGACACTATTTTGAAGGTTTGATGCTTGGTATACATAATTTCTCTTCTGATCTTCTCATGATCATTTATTTCTTTTTTAAAGAGATGCTCCTCAATAGTCTTTTTAGAAGTGAATTAAATTACATTTCTCTTAGATTGATTCAATAACCTAAGACATAATACTCTTCTATTACCATTCAATTGTTCCTTGGATGATCCAAGCCATCTTCCTCTTCATCAAGAGATCAAAAGGGTGATAAGGGTTCACGAATGATATTTATTGACAATACATAGAGGTTATTTGGGAAAATTTCAAACTCGTGAATCAAATTATCTTTCATAATGAAAACCACAAGTGTTACTCTCTATTTTATTCTACATATTTACGTGTGTTTCAGGTCCATGATGGTTGTACAATTTGTTGCTCCTCGTGCAAGCATAATTGGATGAGCTAAAGCTTTTTATATATTTCTGTTTTGAGTATTTTTATGGCATTGACATTTAATCTTTTTCTCATTCATATATTTCATGAATGAATGATGATATTTTGGGTTCACTAATTGCATTTTTAGTTGTGTATCTCAATAGCTTAACAGGGAATGGCTTTAGGAAAAGATTTAGTGGTTGATATTTGTCAATTTGTTGTAATGTTTTGATGTTTCTTAAAGAAACCTAACACTTTTATTTCTTAAAAGGATGCAATTGTCATCCTGTTATAGAGTGTGCATGAAATTAAAGTAAGTACAAGGAATCTAACCTTTACATTTAGGTTTTTATAATCTTTTATAAAGAAATTCCAATGAGCTGAAGTGAAGCTTGAATGGCTAATAAACAATAAAAAAATAGCCATGTTTTTACACAAATTATATGAGGACATCAAAACTGTAAAATGTTTCAATTATGTGTCAAACTTCCTTAACTGATAGTTTTATATTGTTAAGGATATTCTACCAATTACCTAAAAGAGGTTTCTGTCGTTTGGAAGAAAAATACTCTTCTCGCATTTTGATAATGTGATTGAAATTTTTTTGGCTTTGTATGCTTCATATAAAATCTCACAGTAAGCATTGGCTAGCTGGATTTCTGAAAGATGGAAAACAAAGTTATACATGGCAACAAGTCACATTTCGGTATAAATGGTTCATTGTTCTGATCAAAAGATTTGGCTCGAAAATAATGAGTCATAGGTGAATAGTGAGTCATAGGTGAGCTACAGTGATCACTTACATGGTGGCATAACTTGAATTGATCTATTTCTTAAGGTTCTCTATGGACTATCTAGAGTGTGGAAGAAAATGCTAGGAATAATGCTAATAAATCTTAGATATCATGTAGATTTTTACAAATCAAAATGGTGAGGACGCAAAGGAACCAAGGGCCTGGAGAGTCTTCACAAGGACCTCCTTCAAATAACCCATTACCTTCACCAGAATTGACTCTCATCCTACGTTCCCTGGAAGAAGTTAATGAACCTTAAGAGGGCGCCAAACAAATGAAATGGAAGGGGAACACCCTTCATCATGGTTAGGGAACCCTGAGGGATCTAGAGACTATGATAGAAGACCTCCATTTGAGGACATTATTAGGGATCTCTAGAAAATTAAGCTCCTAGAATTTGCAGGAGGTCGAGCTAGTGAGTGTGCAGAAGCTTGGTTAGAGGGGATGGGAAGGTGTTTTGCACTAAGGGATTACAATTCCAATTCCAAAACCAAAATAACAATATTCCAACTCAAAGATAGTTCTCTAAATTGGTGGGGTAGCTTGGAGTGTCAACTACACCTCACTCCAGACATAGTTACTTGGGAATTATTTGAGGAAAGGTTCAGGAAGAAGTACTTGCTAACGTATTATGAAGAATAGCAGGTAGGAGCCTTCCATGCCCTGATACAAGGAGGTCATACTGTAGAAGAATATGAAATTCAATTTATGGAATTGGTCAAGTATGTCTCCTACATGGATACTGACGAGCGCCAAGTGGATCATTTTATGTATGGATTGAGGCCTAAGATTAGGGAAATGGTGCAGATGTGGAAACCATCCTCAGTTGCAGAAGTTGTAGAATAGACTTGTTATGTTGAAGAACACCTAGAATTAAAGGGTGAAGGTAGATCCATCTTTCCATGTCAAACAGGGTTTATGGGGAAGGCCCCTCGTACCTTCCCAAGGGGAGGAAGTCAAAGGCCACCATCATATGGAAACAGGGTTATACTTAGAACAACGACAATAGGGGTTTAAATGGTTTCTAGTGCAGCTTCACCCACAACTTCAAGGGCGCGTACAAATCAAATTCTTATGCGAGGAGCAACAAGTAGGGGTAGGGGTTCCAGGGGAAGAAACTCTTTCCAAAGAACTCCACAAAATTCGGTTCAAGGTCCACCATGCATCACTTGTTGGGGATGCAGAGGACCTCATTACCAGCAGGACTACCCTGAGTTTCGAACCGGTAACAATAGAAGAGAGGGAAAAGAACCAATGGGGGGAGCAGGTAGCCACCACCGAATCTATGCAGCAGTTGACAATCAGCGAGTTGAACACCAGTATGCCATGGTAGAAACATCAAGTATGATAAACAAAGTAAAAGTTAAAACTTTGTTTAACTATGGTGCTACAGATAGTTTCATTTCACTAGTTGCATTAGACAAATGTGGGTTGGCAGCCTATGAGCACAATGAATTTAAACAAGTTGATATGGCTTCTGGAATAAAACAAGCAATAGGGCCTAGTGTGGACCAATGTCAGGTAAACCTCAGGGTGTTTATGACTAAGTTGAAGGCATATGTCATTGCATTGGGGAGGTATGATGTAATTATTGGAATGTACTAGCTAGAAGCTCATCGAGCTTTGGTAGATTGTTTCAAGAAGAAGGTGATCTGTTTAGATGACGAAGGTAGGCCAATTGAGATTTATGGGATCAAGAGGGGAGTGTCCCTATGATTCATATCCACGATGAAGGTAAAACATTGTCTCAGACAAGGTTGCAAACTATATTTGGTCAAGACTGTAAGTGACCAGAAAGGACCTTCCCTAGATCAACATCCAGTTTTGGTAGAAGTCAAGGATGTTCTTCCAGAGGAATTGCCTGGATTAGCTCCTATAAGAGAGATTGATTTCACCATTGATCTAAAACCAGGTGCAGAGCCAATATCTAAGACACCCTATAGGATGATAACTCCGAATATTTGTGAGTTGCAGATGCAGTTAAAAGAGCTCTGAGACTTAGGATTGATCAGACCTAGTATTTCCCCTTGGGGTGCAGCAGTAATTTTTGTCAAGAAGAAGGATGGTTCGTCGCAGCTATGCATAGATTATAGAGACTTAAACAGATCCACGATAAAGAATAGGTACCCAATAGCTTGAATAGATGACTTATTTGATCAAATGAAGGGGGAAATAGTCTTCTCAAAAATCGATCTATGATCTGGGTATCACTAATTGAGGATAAAGGAGGAGGACATCTCAAAAACTACATTTCGAACTCGGTTTGGGCACTAGAGTTCATAGTTGTCCCATTCAGTTTAACCAATGCACCAACAATATTCATGAGCCTCATGAATGGTGTGTTCAAGAAGTATTTGGACCAATTCATGCAAGTCTTCCTTAATGACATTCTTATGTATTCCAAGAATGAAAAGGAGCATGAAAAGAGCCTAAGGGTAGTATTGACTTGTTTAAGGGAAAATCAACTGTATGGGAAATTGTCAAAGTGTTCCTTCTTTGTGAAGAAAGTCCATTACCTTGGGCACATCATTTCAGGAGAAAGGACTTTAGTTCACCTGGAAAAGGTGAAGGTCGTAATGGATTGGCCAGTACCAAAAAATTCCCAAGAGGTACATAGTTTTATGGCGCTAGCTGGGTATTACCGCGGGTTTGTGGAAGAGTTCTCAACGATTTCAAAACCCATCACCACATTACAGTGAAAGGGGGTTAGGTATGAATGGACAAATGAATGTGACAATGCATTCATAGAGCTGAAGAGAGTTACTAACTAGTGCATTGATCCTTCAAGTACCAGATATGAGAAAAGACTTCACTGTCTGCATCGATGCTTCAGTGCAAGGATTGGGTGCAGTATTGATGCAAGAAGGCGAGAAATTCACTTATGTTTCTAGAAAATTGAAGAAGCATGAAGATTTATATGCTACACACGACTTAGAATTTTCAACAGTAATGTTAGCCTTGAAGTTATGGAGACACTACCTCATCGGGAGAAGATTCGAGTTAAGAATGGATCATCAAAGGCTGAAGCATCTCTTCACTCAAATGGATTTGAACACCAGACAAAGGCGATGGAGAAAATTCATGAGTGAGTGTGATTTTGAAATATCATACATCAAGGGAAAGAAGAATGTAGTGGCAGATGCACTAAGTAGGTGACCACGAACCTTCTACCTAATATCCTTAAAGGTAATTTTAAGGGAGCAGATATTGGAGAAACTATTTGAAGATAGTTAGAATCTAAAAGTCATCTCAGCCATCGAGAATGGGAAACAGATAAAACCAAAGTTTGAAGGATATGTTCTTGAACCAGATGGGCTATTAAGATTCCAAGGGAGAATGCACGTACCTAAGGAAGGGGGTATAAGAGAAACCATCCTTGGAGAGTCTCATAGAGCACTCTATTGTGCACATCATGGGGTAAAGAAGATGTATTCAGACACAAGGAAACTCTTCTTTTGGGCAGGCATGAAGCATGACATAGTCCAGTTTGTCGCCAAATGTCTTGAATGTCAGAGTGAAGGCTGATCATCGCCATCCAGCAGGACTCATACAACCTCATGACATCGCTACATCTTCTAAATGGGAAGTAATTTCCATGGATTTTATAGTGGGATTGCCACTCATTTCTCGGAGGTACAATGCTATATTGGTTATGGTTGGTAAATTGATCAAAAGTGCCCATTTTATCCCAGTAAGGGACACTTACAATGTTTTTTTTTTCTCGGTAAAAGAATAAACTATTGTATTATGTACAGGAGTCACAAAATACATCATGGTGAAACAAGAGAGAATCAAGCTCTGGGTATGTCACCCGAGAGCAATTGAGGCATCCAAAAAACTAGCCCACGCAAGGGCGCCAGACACAAGAGCCAGACTTCCATAAGAGCATGCCCACGCAGGGGCACCAATCATTTCATCCCTTGTAGGGGAGACTGACCTTACCCCAATCATTGACACAAAATACAGGAATAGAGACATTGAACTAGGGCACGAAAGAGACCGGAAGCATTGTTACTATAACTGAGTCAAAAAACAAACAACAGAAGACACCAAAAGACCAAACAAAAAGCCATAGGAACCTTGTGCGCGGGCATCATCAATCATCCATTTGCACTTCCTCTACCCGACACCAACCATAGGCTTCTCTTTCAGCAGCGGTGGGAAAGGTGTCTTCCTCCCCACTAGTTCCCGCCCTCTGTTCCTGCTTGCGTTGCTCTGCATTTTCCGGATCTGAGGCCTCACCTTTAACCTTCTGCTCCTTATCAGCATCAGGGGCCTATGCTTCATGCTTATGATTATCATTCGTCCTCTGCCCCTGTTCATCCAAGGCGTCCTCCTCTTCCCGGGCATTTTCAATGAACAAGACTGAGACATGCACGCTAATCCGCGGATTGTTCATGGAACTGCTGAAATTGAAGATAGCCGAGAAAAAGGCAGGCAAGGCATTCGAGCTCGAAGCCCCTGCATCCATGAATTGGCTGGAATGGAGGGAGTTAGCGCTAATGGAGCGAGCAATGTTGCAATGGCAGCAATGGACAACATTGTCCGCTTCATGACTGTGCAAGATTCCCCCTCTGGAAGTGCCTCAGAGGCTAATTAGACGTTGTCGAGGCCTCACCATTCTCGCAGGAGGCAAGGGAAAGAAATTCCAACAGACCACGGGGTAATACAGACCCCCTGCAACCAGACCCCCTGCAACCAAAGCCGACTGAGGAATGAACCAAACAGATGGAGAAGATATCCCGACAGAGATGGAGAGGCTGGGTAACTGCATTACCACCAACATTCTCTGTTCATATTTTGTGATATCCCTTATGACTTCATCAGCCCTGCATTGGAGCTCACCCACCATAACTGTTGCCGTCGCCTGAGCTGAATTACCTCGCGGAGCATTAACTAACCCCTGCCATTCCACCTTATACCATCTGCGATCAATAGCTGTATTGTCTTCGGCTGCCACGTGATGGCCATTGGCCGGCATGTGGCCATCCCCCTTCACCTGTCCCATCTCAGTTAGCACCCGCATCTGGGGGAGCTGCGTCTTTCTGGACCAGTCGAGAGCACTCTTGAGGCTTGTCATGTGTTAAAATAGTGGTCAGCTGCCCTGTGATTAGAGAGTGGTCAGTCTCCACTCCCACATTGGCCATGAAGTCTGCAACCCTGTTGCCCTCCCGTCTTGTGTGTGTGAAGGTGATTGCTCTGTTGTTATGGAGCTCACGTTCTATGGCCTCCAGTATTTCTTCAAGCCTCCATCTGGTGGCGATTTTCCTGGCCTGGGATCCATTTAGGATTTTTTTGGCCATGTTTATGACGATCTGAGAATCTCCTTCCACCTCTAGGGGGTGAAAGTTGTGTCCCCCAACAAGTAGTAATCCCCGCCATAGACCATCTAGCTCAGCTAAATTGTTGGTGTGCCATCTAATGTTTCCGAAATACAACATCAGGGGAACACCTTCATGATTCCTTATTATTCCTCCAAAGCCTGCGAGACCGGGGTTCCCTTTTGAGGCCCCATGAAAGTTGAGTTTGAATGTATACTTTGGTGGGGGCTTCCATGTGTTCTGATTTTTATTGCTGGTTTTAGAGTGGTCCAGCTTGTGAGAGACTTGAGTATGATGTATTTGCCAGTTGTCCATAATAGTTTTTCATTGGCTAGCGTAGGCTAGTCCTCCTCCTTCCAGGGTTTTAGCATACGAGTCTTTTGAATATTTCTACAGAGAAGGTTCCAAATGTTGTCTATCGAAGAGCACTGATTTTTAAAAATACGCTTGTTTCGCTCCTTCCATATGCTCCACAAAACTAGCCCGGGAATTAGTCTCCAAAGATGATTGAGGATTTCACTCTTGTAAGGGTCCTGTTGCCACTAACGTATAGTATTCGTGATTTCATTCTCAATTCTGCATCTTCTTTGACACCGAAAGCTCGCCTTTTCCCAAAATTGATTTTTCATGGACGTTGCAGTTGAAACAGATGGAGGCGCCATGAAAGTTTCTTCTTCTAAGCTTGTCCCAGGTTAGAATTCTCTGATGTCCTACCAACCAGAGAAAGTGACAGATTTTGGGCGAGGAGCCAGAACTCCAAATTTTACTCCATATTGGGTCCTGGGGAGCAGAGTCATTGCATATGATTTTGTAGGCCTCGAACGTGGTGAAAGTTCCTTTCGGTTGGTATCCCCACCTTAGAATTTCTCTACTCTCGTCGTACCTAATTTTCCTTTTGCTGAGTTCCCTTTCCAGCTCCATGGAGATTTGGAGATCTTCATTTGTGAGTACATGGTTACCCGGTTTCCAAATCCTGAAGCCTTGCTCAGATTCCTAAGTCCAGTACTGCCTGATCTTAGCTTTTTGTGTCTCCTCCTCAATGATGTCCGGTGGCAGGTTCAAAACATTGCTAAGAATAGGCATTTGATTCCAGGCGTCTATCCAAAATCTAGTGGTGTGGTCATTTCTTACCTCCCAGAAACTGTGATGCTGAATCATTTGATAGTGTTCTTTGGCTGCATTCCAAATTAGCGATCGTTTATCATTGGGCCTTAATCTTATGAGTTCTTCCTGGGTTCAATGATTGGCATACTTTTCCGTCCATAATGTGACCCAGGGTTTACCTGGATTGGTGAGCCATTGCCACCAAATTTTGGCTTCCCGTGATGGCATTGTTGTACTCAGGATCTCTTAGACCAATGCCTCGTTTTGCTTTTGGTTTGCATACAGTGCTCCACTTTACCAGTGCCCATTTGCGATTAGTTGCATTGCTGCCTCAGAGGAAGCCTCTCTGAATATTCCTTAGTCTTTTTAGGACCCATTTTGGTGTAGCCAGGATGGAGAATAAGTACAACGACATTGCTTGAAGAATGGCCTTTATGAGCACTGCGCGGATGACTAAGTTCAAGGCTCTGTGCTTCCACTAGTTGAGACGGGATTCAAGCTTTTCAATAAGGTTGCGCCATTATGAGTGCTTGATGGCGGAGATAGTGAGGGGGGCCCCAAGGTATTTGGAGGGAAGGGTGGCAATAGGGAACCCCAAAATGTGGACTATAGCAGACTTGACAACCGGAGGGGTATTAAAGAAGAAGATCTGCGATTTGGAACAATTGATGCTGGTTCCAGAGGCTTTGACGAAGTCATTGAGCACGACTTTAAATCTGGAGGCTTCTTGAACGGAGGGGTAACCAAAGAGAATGGTGTCATCAACAAATTGTTGATGGGAAATGGCAGGCAATTGATGAATGGAGAGACCTCTAAGCTAATGAGTGTGAAGGGCATTATTAATGTGACGTCCCAGTCCTTCAGCCATTAATACAAAGAGGAAGGGGGAAAGAGGGTCCCCTTGCCTTATGCCTTGGAAGGGGGAGAAGGGTTGAGAGGGGATCCCATTTACGAGTATGGAAAAGCTAGTGGAGGAGATTAGGCTTATTACCCAGCGAATCCATGTGGGAATAAAACCAAAATCAGTTGGAATTTGTTGTACATAATCCCAGCTGAGTTTATCAAATGCTTTGGAAAGATCAAGTTTTAGGAGCATACCTGCCTGTTTTGAGTGCTTAAGAGTGTGTATGATCTCATGTGAGAGGATGATGCCATCCATAATCTGTCTCCCCTCCACATATCCTAACTGTTCCGGAGAAATGAGCATTGACAAGAGGGGCTTTAGCCTGTTTGCAATGACTTTGGAGATGACTTTGTATATTACGTTGCAGAGTGCGATTGGCCTGAATTTGTCCGGTTTGATCGAGTCCTCCTCTTTTGGGATTAAGGCTACAAAGGTGGAGTTGAGTGAGGGAAGCAGCCAGTGATTCAAATTCGATTCCTCTGTCACTTCCCATACTTCCAATTTTATCAGTTCCTAGAACTTGTGAAAGAAAGTGGTGGTGAAACCATTTGGGCCGAGAGCTTTACCTTCTTTAAGCTGAGCCATAGCTATGTCCACTTCCTATATTTGAATTGGACTCAGGAGAAGTTCATTGTGCTCCGCTGTGATTAATTTTGGCACATTGCGTATGATTCTTTCAATTGCAGGACGTCTGTTGATATGAGGCTCTTGATGGACTTACTGAAAATGATTGAGGAGTTCCTTCTCAATTTCTTCGTGCTATTCCACCCTTTCTCCTCCTGATTTTTGAATGTAAGGGATATTATTACACATTCTACATTGCACAGTGGTTCTGTGAAATAATTTGGTATTTCGTTCTCCCTCTTTCAACCATCTGTTTCTGGACTTTTGCTTCCATTATATCTCCTCCTGCTTTCTTCTCTCCTCAAGCTGATTGTGGATGAGCTGCTCCTGCTTAAGGGTTCTCTCTGTGTGGCCTCCTGTACTTATTTCTTGATACAGTTCCTTCAGGGATTTTTGAAGATCATGTTGCGCCTTGAAGGTTTTTCAAAAGGTTTCTCTATTCCATCGCTTGAGGTAGAGCTTTAGATGTTTGATTTTCTGTTGGAATTGGTACATCTTGGAGCCGTCTGGAGGCCTGAAGGATGTCCATGTAGAGTGAACCAGATCTTTCAGTGAGGGATGGGTGAGCCAAAATTCCTCGAAGTGAAAAGGTCTTCTTGTGGTGCTGCCAAGACGTTGCCATTGGAGGGAAACCAGCCAGTGATCGGATCCTGAGTGTGGAAGAATGGTTGTCGAGAAGTCTCCCCCTAGGTGAATCAAGTTGTCTGAGATTAGAAACTGATCTAGCTTGGAGGCTAGGGAAACTTACAATGTTATGGATGTGGCGCGAGTGTTTTTCAATGGAGTTATCCGACTGCATGGAGTTCCCACAAAGATCATTTCTGATAGAGACTCCCGATTTACATCTAGGTTTTGGACAAGTTTGTAGTCATCTCTACGAACTTAGTTAAGCATGAGCACTGCATATCATCTAGAAATAGATGGGCAGACTGAAAGAGTAAATTAGGTTCTGGAGGACATGCTTAGGATGTATGTCATGGATAATCAGACTCAGTGGGAAAGGTACTTACCATTGGTAGAGTTTGCCTGTAATAATAGTTATCACAATTCAATTAGGATTCCTTCTTATCAAGCTCTATATGGAAGGCCTTGCAGGATGCTGTTGAGTTGGGAAAATTTGGAGGACTAAGTGATAGCTGGCCCAGAATTAGTTCAAGAAATGGAGGAATGGGTAAAGCAGGTTCGACGAAGGTTAAAGAAATCACAAGATAGAAAGAAGAGTTATGCTGATTCCCATAGGATTGATCGCAGTTATGAAGTAGGGGACCAAGTTTTTATTCATATCCGGCCCAACAAAAGCACCATTCGGTTTGGGAAGGGGACGAAATTGTCACCTCGGTTCATAAGACCTTTTAGGATCAAAGAGAAGATTGGACCAGTTTCCTATCGTCTTTTACTGCCGGCCCATTTGCATAAAACTTATGATGTTTTTCATGTATCTATTTTACGACATTATGTTTCTGATGAATCTCAAAAACTGGATTTGCAAGACTTGCAGGTCTTGGACATGGGAATTGTAATGGTAGAACCATTACGCATATTGGACCATAGGGTTCGACAGCTCAAACATTGCATGGTGGACCAAGTTAAGGTCTAGTGGGACAAGTACAATCTAGGATCTGCTACCTGAGATGATGCAGAGACTATGCATCGTGACTACCCCTCACCTTTTGAGCATCTGTGATTCCTATTTTGACTTATATAGCTGCCTATGTTAAGGTGCTATTTTGCAGTTCCATGTTATTTATTTATGAACATTATGTAATATTGATGCATTTGGTTTGATACATAAAACTACTTATATGAATCAGTTGATAGATTTGATATTGATGATACAAATGGTTGATGTATGGACTACATGTATGACTCACTCAGTGATGGATTATTTAGTGTGTAACTTATCAGAATTATTTTGGTTCATATATAGCTCAAGTGGATATGATTTATTTAAATGAATGACTTAGTGATAATTCCCAGATTGACACATGGATACTACACTTAATAATGTGATGATTATATGTCTTTTTGTTATATAAATTCATGAATGAGAGCTAACCCGCAAGGGGAAAAGAACTATATGATAGCCAAGAGGGAAGGACGAGACACCTCATGAGGAAAGTATAATGTACATTATTTTACTACATTTGGTATCTACTTAATATGCACTCTTATGACATGAGTAAAATTCACATGATAGGTGGCAAGACAACCTGACTGGATTATTCGATGACAAGTCCAATGAGCTCTGTAGTGTGGTCCGTATTACGATATTGACCCTAGTCTTGTAGGAGGGGTGGAGGAATTTCCCACCGTGTATCCTCCAAAACCTGGAATTGTGGGACGACAGTGGTGGGAACGCTCCCCTAGATGTGTAATGACAATTGCTAGTTTCCTGATAGGGAAGTTAGGTTGATGTATTCGATGCTTCCACCATGTCAGTTTTATCAGTGGTTAGTATGGTTGTTGCCACTGATAAAGCAGCAGAGGACGAATAGGGTGGGAACAAAAGTAGGCCAGGATGGATAGGGGGATATAGATCAGTTGGAGACTCTTGATGGGAAGTATTCTCATTGTCTGACTTATCAGATTTTATTGCTATAACTCGCTCTGGTTTGCTATGATTTCAAACTCCTTGCATCTTTTCATTCTAACTTCAAGATGAAGTTTTCTGAAGGACGGGTGTATGTAATTCCCCACATAAATCTTTTCCTACAAATTTTGTTAATGTTTACATTATCTGAAAATATTAAGAAATATAGGTCTAATATAAAATTCATGATTTCCATTATTCAAATTTCTCACTTACCTTCTCAAATTGAATATTAGGTAGGATATGGTCTCCTTCCATTATTTCAAATAATATATGTATTCATCTCAAATTCCCTAATGTACCCTCACATTTACTAGGGAGAAGACATGGTCCTCTCCATGTAATTACATCTCACATTCCCCAATGTACCCTCACATTTAGTTGGGAGAAGGCATGGTCCTCTCCAACTCATTATCAATATATATATATAATATATATTTTAATTATATATATTCATTTCACATTCCCCATTATAACCTCACATTTACTAGGGTGAAGACATGATCCCTTCCATGTAATTACATCTCACATTCCCCAATGTACCCTCACATTTACTTGGAAGAAGACATAGTCCTCTCCATTTAATTATCAATATATATATTCATCTCACATTCTCAAATGTACTTTTCAAATTTAATTGGGAGAAGACATGGTCCTTTCCCATTGAATTTCCAATTTTATATTCATGTCACATTTCCAAATGTACTCCCAGCTTTACTTGGGAGAAGAAAAGTCAATTATAAGGATGGATGAGAAGTTAATGACATTAATGGGAGGTGGTTGAGGTGGAGAAGGAAAGGAGGGTATAAAAAGGGAAGGGGGAAGGGAGAAAAGGGAGTTTGGGGTCTTGCTTATGATTGTGGGGTTGGTTGTGATTGTTTGGACTTGTTGGGTTTTCGGAGACCTTAGGAACCTGTGGAGGTTTCTTGGATTGTTGAGAGGAGGGAAGTATTGTTATCTTGGTCTAGCTCTTTCATCTTGGACACACACACTACATCTGGTTGGACTTGGGCTCAAAGCGCTAGGGAAGCTATGGAGGTTTCTTGGGCTAGGGATTATTTCCTAGTTGGCTGGGAGGTAAATCCAGTTGGGTCCATCAAGAGGAGCACTCAGCAAGAGCAACAAGATAAAGGTATCTCCATCAGCCACCGGTACAGGTATTGCTCCATAGAATACTCTTGTAAAGTTTTTTAGAATGAAATATTCACCTTAATTTATGTTGATTAGAATGTAAATGATAAAATTTTATTTGTTTAAAAGACGTGTAAGTAAGTAAGTTATCTCCTCTTATCGCATTTAATTTTAGAAGAAATTAAATATGTTAGTAGACCCTAGGGCAGGTCTGCCAAGATGGATGGCATGGAAGCTAAGATGGATGATTTAAAGAAATGCATCGAAGATTTTAAGATAGATTTGACAAAGTTTCTACAAGAAATGCTTACTAATGGTTAAAGGGTAGTAAAGGAAACTCATGATGAGAATAAAATAAATGTTAATCATAATTTCATTGACTCTAACATTGGATCGAAGAACCACCATGTTCCAAAAATAAATATGAAGAAGTTTGATGGCAAGGATCCCAGAACATGGATACTATAGATGGAGAAATTTTTCGATCTCCATAATTTTCAAAACGCACAAAAGGTATGCATTGCAACTTTATATTTGGAACCAAATCAATTTGTATGGTATCGATGGCTTTGCTAATGTAAACAAATTGCCACTTGGTCTATTTTTAAATATGAAATGATAACACGTTCTGAGGATACAAAAAGCAACACTTTTTTTAGCCAATTGATAAATCTCAAACAAAAGGGTTCAATGATGGAGCACATTGAGGACTTCCAAAAGTTGAATATAAGGGCAAAAGATATTCTAGAGGAGCATAAATTTATGTGTTCATAGGGATTTTAAAATATAACATTTAACATGAGTTTAGCTTTTGGGAACCAGATTCACTAGAGAAGGCATTAAAATTGGAAAGAAAAATAGAAAGCAAAATTATGGAAACAAGGAAGCCTACCACTCACAATCATAAAGATGGAAGTGTTGCTTCCCCTAGCCATCCACAACCTACAATGTTTAGACCACAACAATTGGAAGAAAAATGAGCAAAAGGGCTTTGCTACAGTTGTGATAGCAAATACACTAAAGATCACAAGTGTGCCAAGAAGAAATTATTTTACATAGATAAGTGAAGAGGAGGAAGAAAAGGAACAAGAAACGTCAAAAGAAGAGGGTATACACTAGGAAAAAACCCTATAAAAAGAAGAAATGAATCCAACCATATCTTGTAATGCATTGGCCAGAATTACCACTACTCAATCTATCAAGATAGAAGGGCATATCAAGAATAAAAGGGTAATAGTGTTGATTCATTCAGGAAGTACCCATAAGTTTATTCGTTGTAAGATATCCAAATAATTGAATTGCTTCCTATAACCAACATGAGAGTGTCAAGTGATGGTGGCAAGTGGAGGAACCATAAATTTCTCAGGAACGTGCCATAATATCAAGATATCCATGTGAAAATATGTATTGAATAGACTAATGCTTTCCATTCCAATGGGTGGTGATGATGTTGTACTAGGAGTCCAATGGCTACAATCCCTGGGTACAATAGCTTTTAATTTTCAAGAACTTTTCATGAAATTATCTATAGAAGGAAAGGAAGTTGACTTAAGGGGTATCGCAAGGAAACTAGGCAAGATAATCAGCCCTAACGGAATGACAAAGCTTCTAAGGAAAGAGCAACGAGGCATAATTGCACAATTATGTTCACTAGAGGTTCCCACATCGAAATCATACATTTCTTTAGATCTCCGGAAAGTCTTGGACAATAATTCTAAGGTATTTGAGACTCCCAAAGGATTCCCACCTATTCTTGATCATGATCATGCTATTAATTTGATTCCAGGAAGTGCTCCTCCAAACATTAGGCCTTACAGATATCCCTATGTCCAAAAGAGTGAAATTGAACGTATGGTTACAAAAATGCTAGAGGTTGGTATAATTCAACCTAGTCAAAGTTCTTTCTCTGCTCTAGTAGTATTGGTTCACAATAAGGATGGATCATGGCGCATGTGTCAAGATTATAGGGAGCTCAACAAGCTCACTATTAAATATAATTTCCCATTCCTATCATTGATGAATTACTAGATGAATTGCATGGATCAATTTACTTCACCAAGTTTGATCTTTGTTCAGGATATCATCAAATAAGAATGAAGACTGAAGACATTCCCAAAACAACATTTATAACTCATGAGAGTCATTATGAATTTTTGGTCATGCCTTTTGGCCTTACTAATGCACCTTCTACATTTCAAGGTTTGATGAATTCCATTTTCAAATCCTTCCTTAGAAAATTTGTGTTAGTATTTTTTAATGATATACTTATCTACAGAGGGTCTTGGAAGGATCATGTCCAACATGTTGACATGGTGCTCAAACTATTGGAGGAGAAACAATTACATGGCAAAATCTCTAAATGTTTATTTGGAGTACAAGAGGTGGAATATTTGGTTCATATTGTTTCTCATGAAGGTGTTAAGGTAGCCCCTAGAAAAAATAAAACCATTAAGGAATGGAAAATCCCCACATCTAGAAAGCATCTACGAGGATTTCTCGGGTTGACAGGGTATTATAGCATGTTTGTGAATAATTATGGGAGAATAGCAACACCTCTAACAACATTATTGAGGAAAGATGCATTTTCATGGACTCGAGAAGCAATGAAGGCCTTTGAACATCTTAAAGAGGCAATATTCCAAGCACTAGTCTTAGCTACACCGGACTTCACAAAAACCTTTATTGTGAAATGTGATGCCTCAAGAAATGGAATTG
Organism: Pinus taeda; assembly: GCA_000404065.3. Classification (NCBI taxonomy): domain Eukaryota; kingdom Viridiplantae; phylum Streptophyta; class Pinopsida; order Pinales; family Pinaceae; genus Pinus; species Pinus taeda. The sequence continues at coordinate 24,491 of APFE030473712.1, read as the reverse complement.
GTGTTGTTTTAATGCGAGAAGAAAGATCCATTACTTTCAAAAGTTGTCCAATAAAAGGAAATTATTTACACAAAGCTATTTATGAGAAAGAAATGTTGTAAATACTACATGCACTTAAGAAATGGTGACCCTACCTATTGGGATGACACTTGAACATATCATGATAGTCTTAAATACTTTTTATAACAAAGATTATCTTTAGAAGAGCAACAAAAATGGGTCACAACGATGTTGGGTTATGACTTTGAAATCATCTACAAAAAAGGGAAGTAAAATGTTGTGGCAAATGCACTCTCAAGAAAGGATGAGGATGTGGAAGCATTTATTTGCGCCTAAACGAAGCAAGGTATGAGTGGATGAATAACAGGGAAGTGTGGTCACTCATTCAAAAGATACAACAAGATCCTAGTGCATCTGATACATTTAGCTAGAAAAATGATTCGTTATGGTACAAGGATTGGTTATACCTATGTAAAAATTTCCAAATCAAACAAAAGATTCTTAGGTAATTGCACACCTCTCCCTTAGGAGGGCACTCATGATTTCTAAAAACCTACCACAGGGTTAAGAAGGATTTTTTTGGGATGGCCTTAGATCGAATATTCAAAATTTTGTGGTGGAATGTTTGGTTTGCCAACAAAATAAAGTTGAAACAGTTAAGACCCCAGGACTATTACAACCTTTATCCATTCCAGGCCATTATTGGGAGGATGTTTCAATGGATTTTATCACAAGTTTACCCAAGTCCAAAGGAAAGAGTGTTATCATGGTGGTAGTTGATAGATTTACCAAGTATGCACACTTTTGTGCATTATCTCATCCATTTAAAGAGAGTATATTTCTACTGCATTTATGGAAATAATGCAAAAGCTACATGGAAACCCAAATATTATTGTAAGCAACAAAGATCCCATTTTAACTGTAAATATTTGGACAGAATTATTTTCTTGTCTTGGGACTCAGTTAGTTCATAGCTCATCTTATCATCCTCAATATGATGGAAAAACTAATATATTAAACAAATGTTTGGAAGGATATCTTCATTGCATTGTATTTGATAAACAAACACAATGGGTCAAATGGTTGTCTCTGGTTGAATGTTGGTATAACACTTCCTTCCATACTGCAACAAAAATGACCACATTTATGGCACTTTATGGATATCATCCACCATCCTTCACATCATATTTAAGAGAAAATTCTAAGGTTCAAGCAGTAGAAGATCACATCAAGCATCATCAACAAGTTCTCTAACTCTTAAAGGATAACCTCACCTTGGTGCATAATAGAATGAAATGACAAGCAGATCAACATTGCAGTGAAAGAAGTTTTGATGTAGGTGATTGGGTATTCCTTCAGCTAGAACCATATAAAAAAAGTCCCTGAAGAAAGATAATAAGGATAATAAATTATCACCAAAGTATTATGGTTCGTACAAGATGTTGCAAAAGATAGGTACTATGGCATACAAATTGGAGCTTCCTGCAGCTTCCTGAGTGCACCCAGTTTTCCAAGTTTCATGCTTAAAGGTTATAGGTGACAAGCCTCTAGCTCAAACAATATTGCCAGAACTTGATGAGGAAGAAAAAATCATATTGGAACCTAAAGTAGTCAAAGAAACAAGAACTCGACAACTACGAAATCAATCAATTTCAGAGTATCTCATCAAGTGGAAGAACTTACCTATTGAAGATTCCACATGGGAGGATGAGAATTTTATACAAAAGCATCCAGAACTACTCAAGCGTTGAGGAAAGCAATTTTTTGAAGGAAAAGGGCATGTTAGGTCCCTATAATACTAGTGATTCCCCCATTACTATTGTTGTTGTATCCCTTATTGTTAATCTTTTGCCCTTATTGTCCCCATATTGTTCTTAATGTGCAGCATATAATCCCACTATTGTTATTTTTGTGCCTTTATATTATTATTGTTAGGTCGGCTTTGGTTATATTGTGACCCCTTAGACTCCTATATATATAAAGGAGGTTATGTCATTTGAATCATCTAAGAATTGTTCATTTGTGTAATGTAAAAGAGGTTTCCCCCTCGAAGAGGCTTACTTCTAAGGCGTTGATCTATCTTTTCTATCTTTTTGTGAGCTGGTTTCATAACATTCTATTGTTGCAATTCAAAAGATAACCATTTGTTCACATAATTACATGGGAAGTGATGAAATAGTAAAAGAAGAAAACATTGCTAAATGCTGATTTCGCTATAAAATGGAGAAGGAACCAATGTACAAAAAAAAATCCTTTGGAAGTGGTCTTACTTTTCTAGTCAATGGGTTATTTATCACAGGATTGTAGACACCGTAATAGGGACCAATTAAGAAGTTTTTTCAAAATAACTAGAGTACAAAACAAATAGGTAATGTGAGGCAAGAATAAGAAGTCCATCCTATGTCATCTATTTTGGAAATTTTCAAATTAAACTTTTAAAGAACTAGAAGAAACTATCAAGGAATTAGAGATTTTGGAAACTTCTTCATCGTTATCCTTTGTACATTCCTATATATTCATTATGAAATACAAGGATAACACCTTGTAGCGAACATTTTGAGGGAATTTCATCAAAATAACCATTTGTTCTTTGTTAATAATGGAGGTTGCTAGCGAAGGTAGTCATGGTGGATTTTTATATTAGTATATGCCTAAATTGTAAGAAAGCCCCAATACTGTTAGAAATTAAATGCACCAATTCTTATATAATATGACACACCATCAATTATATTATTTTAAAATACTAAATTACTATTTTTCTTTTAAAAATTTACAATGTATAATGGTGCTCTACATTAAATTAATAGTATAAGTGCATGCGTGAGGAGTGTTGAAAATACTAAGAGGGGTGTGAACGGACAATTGAGGAATTATTGCAAATATATACTTTTAATTTGTTTAGTAATTAATCATGTGAGAAGAATCATAAAATAAATAATCACATAGAAGCATCCAGCACATATAACACAAATATTTTAGGTGGAAACCCATAAAGGGAGAAAACATACATTCTTCTTCTTATCTAATTAAATATTTCTTTGCATATGTTCACTAGCACCAACTACTAGGACGCAACAAATCCCTTGCAATTTTTTGTTGGCAGCTACCAAAACAAAGCACCCACTCCCTTCACTATTTCATTGGCACCCAATAATAAGAAGCACATACTCCTCTACAATGTTTTGTTAGGTAGCACCCACTCCCTTCATTTTTTCACTAGAACTTACTCGCTCAGATAAATTTTCTAGGACCAACCAACTAGAGGAAACAACCCCGCAAATCAGAGTGGACCTCCATTTCATCCATTTTCAAATTAGATGCGCTCCATTTAGCAAAAAATTAAAATTAGTACAAACTAATCATCAAATATTTCCACTATTCAATAGACCATTAGTAATAATAAATGATAAAAGTTCAACCTCAATGAGAATATTCAGCAGACCTCATGTACACCATCGATATCTTGAGGTAAAAACATGTCCTTTTTATTTTGTAACCTCAGATTCACCACAATGATTTTGTAGGAATATCTACATTTCAGGCCCTTAAGAAAAATTGAACAAAGATATTTCATCTCTAATTTTTTTAAATGAGAAAACCCTAATTATAATATAAACATAAATAATTAATAATGTAATAGTCTAATAATATTTATAAAGGTATTACTGATATATTATGTTGTAATGTATAATGATAATGATTTTGCATTAATACATTGTAATTAATGTATTATTAAGATATAGTAATACTAATATTATGTTTAATACAAATATTATTATTTATAATACTATGATATTGTACTATTAAATTTATAAAAAAAATTATAAAATCTTAATTTTATCAATATGTAAGAATCATATAGGTAATTATATTACTAGTAATTGTATTGATTAGATATACTAATATTAATATTATTCATAATGTTATGATATTTAAAATGTATTAAAATTTTCTTATTTCTTTTAATATGTAAGTAACCCATACCTATTAATTAGAAATTATTAGATATAATATTATAAAAATATAATAGTGTTATTAATCTAAGTTAATAATTTATTTTATTACTATTAACCTCATTACTAATATTTATTAATAATATTCATGTACTGCTTATTCAAAATTATATAGTAGAAGGAGGGAGAGAGGAAGAGAAAGGAAAGGGGGAGGATATTTATATGAAAATGTAGTAGGAGTAAGAAATGAGGCCAAATTTAGGATTTCTTAAGGAGGGGAATCCAATAGTTGTTGATCCCATGTCCATTGTCTCTACTGAGATTATTAGGGATTTTTATGATCTCCAAGTCTTCTCTAAAGTGTCTTTTCAAGTAATGGTTTTGTCTTGCAACAATTTCAGTGTTCTTAAGGTTTTATATGGTTCTTGGTTTTGATAGAGTGCTTGAGAAGGGAGGAAGAGTGAAAACGCTCATCTTAATCTCAGGAACATGTTCTTTCATCCTGATTTAAAAGATCTTCTAGTTTCCCCATTATAGAATTTTACCACAGGAGGAGCTTATTCAATAGATGCCTTGGTGTTGATGTGGGTCAATGTTATCCTTGATGGACCTCATCTCTTGATTGGTAGTTTTCATTGGTTTATAATAAATCAAGAATTCCTTCTTCCTTGGAATTTTGGAAATTTTATTAGTTACACCATTGATTTATGGAAGATGAATCCTTTTGCATAATGGTTGGGGTTCATGTGGGTGGATACACATTTTCTTAGCCTTTTTTAAAGCTTTTTTCATAACTTCTCCTTTGTAGTCAATCTTTTTGAAGCCCATAACAAAATGGTTCTAATATTGGTTAATGTAATAAGCCTGGTTAAAAATCCATGTAAATATAAAAATATAATACCATCGTCATGGGTCATGTATTCCAAGATAAATATTTATAAAAACATCCTAGTGGGTGTTCATTATCGTTGTTATGGCTAAGGAAATTGGAAAATGCAATGGAAAAGGCTTTGGAAAGGCAAAATGGAATTTTGGCACATTTATTTATGAAAATAAAGGAAATTAGTAGAAAATGGAGGCAAAAGGTCATAGGTTGCATGTGAGGAGGAAAATTAACGAAATTAATGGAAAATGAAGAAAATAGAGGCCTCATTAATAAAAACGCTTTTGAGGATCACTTGACAATATTTTCAAAGGTTTTGATGGAGCTCTCTTCTATTCTCTCTCTCATACTCTGGGACACTTGGAGTTTTCTTGGAGCACTCTTGGAGGAGTGTGGCATATTTGGAGTTTTGGAACGGGAAGGAAAAGGAAGAGAATGAAAGCGTAACAAGATATCAGGGTCAACAACTACAACGGGCTTTGCTTGGAGGTGTTGAGTTGCATGTATGTTTTCCTCATTAATTTTGGCATGAATACATATGCATGTGGCTTGTTGGTCATGATATTTCACTGAAATGGAGAATTACCTATATTGATAGTGGATTTGGCTACCCTTGTCATTTCCTGGATAACCATGGTGTTGTGGGTTCATTTCTTTGTTTTTCTGGTTGGTTCTCACGTTCCCTTTCACTTGGGTTATGTTATTAGTTCATGGAGCCTTGGTTGGAAAAACACTCTGGAAGCCTTGTAATGTCTTGGGTTGAGTTACTAGCCTTGGAGCCTTGGTTGGACAACTAATCTAGAAGCCCTATAATCGCTTGGCTTGACATACTAGTCCTGAAAGCCTTCATTGAAGAAAATCTCTAGAAGCCCTTGGTGGGTTGAATTACTAGTCCAAGAATCCCTAGTTGGAAAAATGATATAGAAGCTCAGAGAAAGATATGGGTTGAGTTACCACTCCTAGAGCCTTGGTTGGACAAATGCTCCAAAGCTGACAACAGTTGTGGGTTGAGCTAGAAGTCAAGTTGGAACAAATGATTTGAAGCCCTCGACAACTTGGGTAGAGACCAATGTTGTGATGGTTAGTGATGTCCGACCGTGAGGTGGAATCGTTGGTTAAGGGTTCAGGTGTTTTGGTCTCTGGAAGCCTTGGAAGATTTTTATTGATTTTTTTATGAGATCCCACATTCATGCTTGGAATATGGAATGGAGGTGATTGGCTAAATAGAGATATGGCCCAGCAAATCTACGGTTGGGTGGAACATGGTAGTCCATACCGGGTTAGATTTTGCATTACTAATATGAGGTTATTTATCCTTGTTATTTCATGAGTATGATACTAGTTTATATGTGGATTCTATGGCTAATGTATCCTTTAGATTTATGTTGTTATTATGCTAGTTATAAGCATGTATAATGACAATGATGATGTATGTCTCTCCTCATGTTTTTATTTGGAAATGAATGAGCAATGTATCTATGACCTAATAGATGATAATGTAGCTAAAGATATAAGGGAATAATTCTTCTTGGTGATTCTCATACAAGTAAAATACCCCTATGCTTAGATCCATGGTTTACACCTATAGATTACATATTTGTGATATGTTTGACAAAATTCTTATCATGGCTAGAAGGGATCTAGTTAAGGGTCTGTTCAAGTAATTGTATTTGTATCATAATTCCATTGTTATATTTATGTTCTAAAGGTGTCATTTAGGTCTGCGCAGTGACCTGGTCTCTGGGCCTAAAAAAGTGGCTCAAATCCCAGGGATGTTGGCACAACATTGAGCATAATGGGCCCTAAAAACTGGCATACCATACTGTGGGAGTTTCCAAAGACTTCTGGATGCATACATGCCCATATCATGGGAGCGACTAGGGGTTAATTGGTCTAAAACAATAGTGGGACTCAGGGATTGGTTACCTGAGAGGTTGGGATGGTTCCTGAGGGTCTCACTACTAATGTGTAAGGTCGGTATGGTGTGTTTCTGTTGGTCACACTTCCTTAAGGTGAATTAGGAGGTCGAATCATATAGTAGTAACTTCTTGTCACATGTTTACCATGGTTGGCCAGTTACTTGGATAGATGTGGGAGGAGGTTTTTACAGAGTGGCATCAGAGCATGGTTCACCCCTCAGATTGAATGGGATGTGTGTCGGTCATGAATTCATGTTGATTTCATAGGTGTTCCTTATGCTTGTAGTTCATGTGTTTGTTGCATTTGCATGATGTTTATCATGGTTGTAGTGATCTCGCCATGTGAAGATTGATGGTGTTGTTATGGGATGTGTTTTCATTAGTGTATGTATGTATATGCATTGTTATGTGTGTTAGTGTATATATGCATGCATTGTCATGGTCATGGCTATGCATGTATGGTAGGTTAGACTTGCATTATGAAGTCATTGTATGCAATAAGGTCATCATGATGATATTGGTATGTTATTATTGGGCACGGGATCCCCCAAGGGAAGTTTTGAGGCTAAAAGCCCAGATTTTGGTCAAAAAGATGTGAATCCTATGTAAAGGCTCCGAATTTTGTGGGCACGGAGCATGAAGTTGTAAATGAGCCACATGGTTGTCTACCCTCAATTTTGTAATGTAATGCTAGATTTAGAGATCTACCCATGGTTCGCAAACCATGGGATTGTATAAATAGAGCGAGGCTCTAAGTTGTAAATGAGAAAAAAGAAAAGAAAAAAGGAATGACGATAAATTGAGTCCTGTCTAAAGGTAGAGTTGAGTCTTTGGGTCATAGAGTAGGAGAAGGCTTTGCAGCTGACTGTGTAGAGGCCTAGTAGTCTGCAACTAAGTCCGCGGACCGCTGCAACTGAGTGCATAGGGAAAGTTAAGTCTGTAACCAATTGAAGCATTAATAAAGAGAATTTTTATACCATTCCTATTTATTTATTTACTATTTTCTGCATTGAACGTATTGGGTATAAACTACATTTCTATTGTTTATATGATGCGTGAACATATATGATTGTGTTTATTAAGTAAACGTGAGATGAATTATCTATTTACGCAAGGTTAACTAGCATTTGTAAGGAGATAAGTAAGATACGCAATGTAATTTGGAGAAATAGTGTAGATCGCTACCATAGCAGCGCGAAAGCACCTCGGCCCTTGGTGAGGGTTGCACGAAGGTGGTTATAATGGATCACGAAGGTATCATGGGTTAGGATAGAGTGTGAGGTGACCTATGCGAAGGTATTCATAGTTGGACTAAATCGACCCCTCAGACATCTCCATTGTGCAGAAACTTGGTTCCAACATCCCCCCATACTACTTCCAGTGAGACTTCATTCTGCGCACTGCAGGTTGATGCCAAACGGGTCAGTAGTGTAGGGATTTGTTTAGCTAATTAACTCTGAACCTAGGTCAAGCCCCATCAAGCCATCAAATGGTTCTATTTCAAGGACTGGAATCTACATAGAGATGTCTGATGTCGCATCATTGGAATCCAACTAAGAAGGAAATTGAAGGTTGGTTGGAAAGGAGGAATCATGAGTTTGCGGCACAGGAGAACAGGAATCTGTGACTAATAAAAGAAGAGTGGTTAGAATACTACCTATACACTAAAATCCACAATATCTTTTTCACGTCTTTCCATACTGAGTTGTAAGAGTGGATCGCAAAGCTAGAAGATAGCTAAGGAAGGTGGAAGCTTGATAATCCTATTGGGTGAACCCTAGAGTTGGTGCACAGATTGGAAGCATTAAAGGATCAGATGACATGCACTTTTGAGCACTGGCTCAATCGGATTACAGGAGGATTCATTACTGAGTTCACGGTAAACAATTTAGTCAACTATAGCGAGGCAGAGCGACGCTTTCTCAAAGGACCACAAGGTAAGTACGTAAAGTCTTTGAATACTTGGATTAAAATGTTATTGTGTGAAAAGAGGCATATGCAATTACCTTGATGTTTGAAGGTAAAAACTATAGAAATGAAGGAAGTAAGGGACCAGAGAATAGTCCTTTTATTTAAAGTTCGTGAGGGGATGAGCTTGCGAAGGTCTATTCGTGAGGTGCGATCCGTTTGATAAGGCACAGGATTCCGTGCATACCACCCCCACCCCCACCACCACCGGCTTCACCGCCTTCACCTCCATCTTCACCCATACCACATCTGCCACCACCACTAGCCAATATGGCAAGCACGATAAAGTTTCTTATGTTCAGGGGAGTAGGAAATGAAGATTCAGACCAGTTTTGGTTCGTGATAAGAGCCATATGGGAAGTGCAGGGAGTTGCAAATGATAATATAAAGAAAGTGACACTCATCAACACTCTGCAGGATCGCGTGTTAACTTGGTATATTAAGCACTCCAATGATAATCCAAATGCAGGGATCATGGATATCCAAGCAGCGCTAAACAAAGAATTTAGTAGGCTGAAGTGAGAGGTGCAGTCAATCATTGGGTTCAAAGAAATAATGATGCTACCACGTGAAACTCCTTGGGAGTTGGATCAAAGGCTGAAGTGCACAATTCGTGAAGCTAATATGAATCTCGTGGATGGACAACATCGTGAATGGTTTGTAGCATCGGTAATGCCACATTTAAGAAGCACACTATCGTAGCAGAAGTTAATGACTCAGACAAAGGCATTAGAGATTGCGATGAGGCTGCATGATACCCCGACACAGGATCCTAACTTGGGAGTTTAGTAGATCCATGCGCAGTTGAAAAACTTATGCCTTGAGATGCAGAGTCTGAAACAAGACAGGATAGCTCGCCCGGAAGTGTGAAGAGGTGTGGTGTGTAAAATGCAAGGGTCAGGGTCATGAAAAGGACCATTGCCCGATGTTTGAAAATTACCTTGTGGGAAGAGGATCGATGATGTTAAGGCAAAAAGCACAAGAAGAACCTAGTGTGGCGCTTACTTTGTGATGCGTGATTTGTCAAATAAAAGGGAAACATGCTACGAACAATTATCATTTGTTACAGAAGTATACACAAAATTCGCAGCAATTGTTTTGTAACTTTTCTAGGTCAGTGGGATATGATGAGTGCACTTGTAGAAGCTATAATATAATGATGGATAGAACTCCCACCTACAAAGTTCAAGGTGAAACATAGCCCTAGACCAGAATGCAGGAGTGGTGCGAATAGGATTTCAGGGGTGCAGACGAGGTCGAGGTGGAGGAGGACCTAAAAGAGGTCACAGACATCTGATATGCTACAATTGCAGAGGGCCAGGAAATTATTCTAGTGATTGTATGAACCCAATGTGTCCATCATGTCTGTATTGTACTTTTCTTTATCATGAGATGCAAGATTGTTCTACGTTGATAGCTAGGATACATGACAAAGGAGTGCTACCACCTCCCAAAACTTAGAACCTATAGATGATGAGGTTTGAGCCATGCGATGAAGATCCAAATGTGAAAATTGTGCTCTGAAGTGGAATCGTGATGGGAGATGACAAAGGAAAACAACCTGAAGATAGTACTTGGGCTTGCAAAGCTTGAAGAAAGAAGCAAAGTTTGATTTGGAGCGTAGTAAGGAAACCTTCATGGAAGCTAAGAAGAGCTTCGTTGATTCCTCCACTTCAGAAGGCAAAGATAGACCGAAGCCAAAAATGGACCCATCTATGCTTACGACATTATTAGAAACATGTATGAAGTTTCTACGCGATAGTAAAGTTGTAAAAGGATTATAGGAACTCATTAACAGATGTGCTAGGACCACGCCAGGAGAGTCATGCATAGTCCAAAAGATTGGAAAGCGTAAGATGAGGATGGGAAGAGAAATGAGGTTAACTGTGCAAATTGGAAAATATGAGATGGATCAAGTAATTATGGATTAAGGATTGGACACAAATGTTCTGCCGAAGCAGACATGGGAACGAATGGGGAGGCCTACGCTACAATGGTCTCTTATTCAGCTTTGAATGGAAAGCCAACAGAAAAAAATACCCATGGGGAGATTACAGGGAATCACTGTGGATATGGAAGGAGCAAGTACGCTAGTAAACTTTGAAGTAATAGAGATTGTTGATGACACAAATACCTACCCTGCGCTATTAGGAATTGATTGGGCCACTGACATGAATGGGGTGATTAATATGAAGAAGCGCTAGATGATTTTTGAGAATAAGTCTCTGCGCATAGTTATAGCCTTGGACCCTGCTAAAGGATCGCAGTATATAGAGATGGTGCACGGCTATGAAAGTGATGATGATTTGGGTTGCATCTACAAAATAATCACCCAAGAGCAAGATTGGATAAATCCCACCACGAACGAATAGATCTCATAGGAGCACAAAACCTCCTGTATGTCAAATTCTGATGAGGAGATAGAGTGATGACAGAACCGGTTACACGAGGTAACCACGCTGAGCTATAATATGATGAAAATATCATTGTGTTATGTATCGACAGAAGTGAGGGATTTGCTTACTTATGATGGGTTAAGTGAGGTAGATACTTTCCTAGATAAGTTTGAAAGGGAAGTTCCAAAAAAGCAACGGTTCCAGGCCTTGAATTGGGTGTTGCACGCTGTACCCACGAGGTGGTGGGGTATGCACAAAGGGAGCTTTGAGGACTAGTGTGAATGCAAGACAATGATGCGTACACAGTTTTGGAAGCCTAGAATGCGATTGAAGGATAAATACAATGGGTAGGATAATCCGAGCACACATCTAGCCAGGTGGATGCCAACATATGGAAAACAACTTACGCGGATAAACTCCACATTAAGAGGTATGGTCAACAAGCTTGTGTTGGGGGGCAGATGTGCATTTGGCCCTTAAGGTTGGATAGATGATATGTAGGAATAATAGTTGTGCAGAAGGTTATCCACACAGAATCAATTGACAAGGAGTGCAACGCACTGAACACAGTAAGCAATGCGCAACGAAGTGATTGGGACCTGCGCGTACCTAGACAAACACCTTTTTGGTTGATCGATGGAGTAGAAGCCGTAATAACTATGGAGTCTATCATATCCAGTCCATGCATAGTAGCACTCGCAGGGGTAACGGACTGTGGAGCCCTCGAAGAAAAGTTCACACCATTGGAAGAGCTCAGAGATGAACGGTTGGGTCTTGATGAGGAGATCCAGTAGGGTGACCTTAGGCTCCAAGAACTCATGAATGAAAGGGGTCAATTGAGGGAGAAAAGCTCCATGATGGAAGTGGAAGTCAAGAAGCTTGAGGAAGGAATAATGAAGGACTTTCTTGATAGAAAGACCATAGTGATAAAGTAGGACGAGCTCAATTATATTGACAGACTTGGGGACCACCACCAAGAGTTTCTTAGTTTGTTGCATGGGATGGGACCGTATGTTATTAAGGAAATCACAGATGGCAGTGCAGTGTAGTTGGAGAAGTTAAATAGCAAACTCTTCCCAGGGAAAGTAAACGACAGTCATTTGAAGCTATACACAACTGGCCTGGCCAGCTAACTAGCCTTAGGAAGCAAAGTCTTAGCACTCTATGTAGCTAAAAGGAGGTGCGAGACTATAAACTACTCAGTTGGAGAGCTGCACAATGTCAGGACAGCGCATAGTAGCAAGGTGTCATAGGGTCTGCGATAGCACAAGGGTAGCTGCACTGCCACGTAGGTTGGCTGGAAAGTGACCATTATAGTAACTATTCACGATGTAATGCTTGGTTTGAGACCAAATGGAATGGTTGGAAAGCATTTAACGCAAACTTTATGGGCTAGATTTGGGAAAATCTACTGCCAAGGGAGCATTAATGGACTATATTTTGGGGGAACGGTCGAATTTGAGTTCAAAAGGCACTATAAATTACAAAGGGCTGCCCATAAAACAACACTCGACCATTTGAGAATTGAGCTATTGCGCGCACAGAGATTCATGAACCCTGATTTTTTCGATATTTTGAAGTCGAAGGCATTATTTGAGCACCTACTTGAACTATTGAGAGATTTGTGGAACACTAGTATGACCACGCCAAAGGAATTCATGGATATCGAAGAGATGGCCATTGAAGAGTCTTCGCAGTCCATGATGATAGGAGACACCCTAGAAAACATTGGGATAGTTGTAGAAATCCCTAAATCGCCGTGCACATTGTGACCCAAGAAAGATAAGCAACCTATGGTACTAGTGCGTGTGTCCCCTAAAAACCTGTTGAGAACTAAATTAACTATGGAAGAAAAGGGGAAGGCAATCAATTTGGAAGACGATGAGGAGGAGGAAGACCTTGAGGAAATCCTAGTGGAAGAGGAGGAGGATGAAGAAATGGAGGAAGAAAACCAATGTACAAACCCTTTGACCAGGTTTCCCTGTATGTTTCTCTACGAAGGGGAAAGAAAGGGTGCCCAAGGACCTAGATGAGAGTTAAGGTCACTTATTATTTCCCCTCTTTCTAAATCTAGCAAATATCTTTTATAATATATACAATATATTCAAGTTATTGTGCTCTCTATTGCACATTATCATGTATCAACCTTAATTTCTCTTATCTTTGTGTTTGCAGGTCGGTAAAAATGATGGTTTCAATGGAAATTTCATAACACTTGAACCTGACCTTCTAGCTAGTTAGGATTAGGAGTAGGCCTAGTTGAGTTTTAGTTTCCTTCTCACTCATCCAACACTTTCTCTCCATCAAGTATGTACATTTGTCTTGCTTTCTTATTTTCTATGTTGGATGTTTCTTTTGGTTCATTTCTAAGTTTTCTTTGTTATTTTGATCTTGTTTCATTGTTTTGAGGTATATTTTGTTTCGTTTTTTATTTAATAATAATTTGCATGAAAGATGCTCTTGTTTGGGTCAAAATACAATGTCGAACTTGAAAAGGGAAATTTTGATGACGATGCTCTTCTCTATTTGGGTTAATATATCTTAAAGTTAATGATGTATAAATGAAAAATGTGACCCATTTGAATGGAAATTCCTCAATAGAACCATGAAACTCATATCTATTCTAGGATCTTCATTCCTTTACTCAAGATTGTGATTGGATAGTGTTCCCTTGTCGATCCAATCGAGTAGAGAAGCGAAAAAGGAAAATCAATAGTGAGAAAACCAATATCATAAGTATATATTACCTTCTCTAAAGGAACAACCTCTCCTACTCTCAACAAGTCAAGCTCCCTCTTTAACCCATGAAATAAATAACTGCCTAAGCACAGTTCTATAAATAAAATAAATGAAGGGTGAAAGAAGAGAAATACCTCCTTCACAAAGAAGTGAAGTGAGTAACTTAACCAAGGTAATGTCCAGGCTTATTGGTAATGAAGCAATGTTTTCTTATTCTATTGACTCTATTGGGGTATTGTCCATGCCTGATGGTAGTGGAGAAACAATAGATATGAAAACTCATACTATGATTATCTTTAAATCGCAAGTACGTATTACCCTTCTCCTAGATCAAAACAGTTGTGATCTAGAAATCTTTGATAATGTGTTCAACTAAGAAAAGGAATCAAGGAGACTATATTTGTAGCTAGGTGAAATGGTGAAGCTAAGGTAATATACATGATGAATCAATACTTCATGAAAGACTGATACCTTGCACTTGAAGGATTAACCCTAAACAGAGAATTTGGAGTTCTACTAGTGTGTCACCAAGTGTTGATTTTGTGATCAACACCCTACAAAATTTTCCCTACACCTAAATTTTGGAGCCTATTAAGGATCTTACAATTTTTAACTCTATGGTTACTTCATGGTTGATTCATATTTTGTAAAGTGTTTAAGTCTTCTTCCTCATTTTTAATTGTCAAATCATTTGCTCACACATGCTTAGTTTTTGATGAGTTCATGGACACATTTCCTCGATGAAAGCTTGAATAGGCATATCACAATTGATCAAGATGATGTAAATGCAATGCTCTATGTTGACAGTTAGTGTGCACTTTCAATTGATAGTCTCCCTCACATTGATTTCAATTGTACTTTTAGTTTGGTGAGTTTTCTTAACTGTTGCTTTGTGCACTGTCGCTTTCACAAGTGTTGATTTTACATTCGTGGTTGTAACTTTTGATTTCTTTCACTTCAATAAGTGTTTTTTTCATATTTTTTTCTTAGGCATGTACCTCTTTTAATTTCATTCACATTTTGCAAGTGTCATATTCATGTTTTCCTCCTGTAACAGGTGTTGTGTTTTTTGTTTTTACTCTTGCATATGTTGCGTAGGTGTGCATCACTAGAGTCAGTTCTATCATTCTCTTCTATATTACGTGGTCCTACATACAATTAGATAATGTGCTAGACACATTCTTACAACTTAGTGGACCTTTTGGTCTCAGTCAAAAGTCTTGTCGTAACTTGTGTTCTAGGTGTTGTATATAATGTGTCATTTCAACTATCGCACATAGAAATAAGTGTGACCTTGTTTTCGTTTCAAGGTGTGATTTATATCCATGGGCCTTGTGTATCCTTATATTTTATTTATGGTTTTAATGTGTGTGGTCCAAGTTTGAGTCATATTCGAATGCATTTCCCTCTCTTACTCTACTGGTCCCGCACTTAGCCACTATGGAGCACTTCCTGGTCCTCTTGCCCAATGTGAGTTGCGAAGGACTGAATCCTATTATTAGGAGATGAGATTAACCCATTCATGGGCATCAATGATGCAACCTTACTCACCAATATTTGTGCACTAAGTCTTCCTCAAGATCACCTCAAAACTACTACAATTATGAACCTTCCAAAGGCATTCATCTAACCCTTCTTACTTATACTCACCTGCTACATTGAGATTTAATCACCTCTACCTTGAATGGCACATAGAGAAATCCTATATGACAACATGGAACCATTCCACTCTCTTGCAAAGGAAAACTATGCAATGTAAAGGCCATCCTATCCTCACAGTGTAGTAAAAAACCTCCTAGCAAAAGTGGCTTCCTTCTTATGGCTTCCCTCAATGAAAATCACATTCCAAATGGCCAAGAACCCACTATTAGGTTAAATTCCACTAGACTATAAGGAAAAGTGCATTCCAAACTAACATTGACCCTCTGTTCAATAAAACTAAACTGGCCCCTAAACTTCCTCTTCCTCCAAGTGCATTATGCACAATGAAACATCATTGAGTGTCCTTCCCTCTTCCTTGAAAAGTATCTCATAGCACATAGTGTATTTTGAAGAGACATCGAGCCTTTGACCAATCAAACTATGTTTTCCTAAAGGCCTCCTCTTCCTTCCAATGCATAGCACATTCTAAAGGCTAAAGCATTCATCCTTCCCTCTTGTCCTTCCCCTCTGCCCTGACACTTGATTAGCTCTCTCTTATTAAGTGAATGGAACACTAAAAAGGCTCAAGGATGACTCATCCTAGCTTTTACCACTCAAGATGTGCTTTCCAAGTCTTCCTCTCTTTCCTTCTTAACGCATGGCACAATCTTAAGAAACAAGCTAACCACCTTATCCCTTCAGATTCCCTACTATGTTGGACCAACAAGAGCCCCTCTTTACAGTGCATAACATAGTAACAATGGTCATTGTATCCCTCCTACACTACTAATGAGTTCAACTATGCTTTCCTTATCAATCCTCTTTCATTCAACCCATCTACAGGCCTATCATGAGTTGATCATTCCATGAGCTAGGTAGTGATAAGATATATTATTTTAAGACTGATTTTGTTTTGTCATAGATTATTTTCATTGGCAAGAGTATCTTTCTAGCATGAAAAGATAATGCTCAAAGAATATAGCAAGGAGAAAGCACAAAGAAACACTTGTAAAGAAGAAGCACCAAGAAGGACAATGATGAAGACATTAAGGAGATCTTAGACCATGATGGAAAGAAGACATTGCATGATGACTCAGAGGATTCCAACACTAAATCAAGACCCCTTAGAGGGTGAAGATGAAGTAATAATTAGATCTTTCACCAATATTGATGAAAAATAAGAAAGAATAACATCTTGGAATTACCACCTCATCATGAAGTCCATGTCATCATTTTCAGGTTGTAATCTATACAAGTGTCATCTCTCTATCAAATGTGTCCATGTGTCATGCCACATAATCATGTGGAATGTAATTATGTGTTATCAAGAAAAGGATAAAATGTAATTTGTGGAAGTCCAAGAGTCATAAGTGGAACATGAAAAGTCACTTAGTCATATATGGGAAAAAACGTCTTTAGGAGAAGTCTAAAAGTCATTTAGAGAATTCCAAAAGTGATTTAGAAGTTCAAGAGTTATTTTGAAGTCCAAAGGACACATTAGAAGTCCAAGAGACATGATTTTAATTCACTATTCAATATGATATCAAAGGTAATCCCTCTTGTTATAAAAGAGACCTCATAACTCAAGAAAAAGTATTTTCAAGCAATGGGCTTTGGAGAGCTTGCTTTGGATTCTTCAACTTTGCATACGACAGAAGACCATTCTTTGGGGAAGAAAGAAGTGACTTGATGTTCCACTACTAGTACTAGTGCCTCATCATTGTAATTATTCACTTAGATGTTTCTCCTAGTTGAAACTCAATGAGTCAACACATTTTCATGCATGTATCGTGAATGTTTTAGGACTATTCTTGGGACTTTTATGATATATGTTAAGTTCATACGTAGTGAAAAAATTTAATGATGTCAGTGGTTTTGGTACTCATCTTGTTGAATGTGTGTTTTATTCGCTTTAATGATCATTATGTGAACTATTTCACTAAAAAATATTTTCATGTTGTCGTGTGTCTCTCTTAGGTTAGTAATATTACTTCCTTCTAGAGACTAACTCTCATCTCCATTAGTGAAAGTATCCTTTAAAAAATTGTAATTGGTGCATCAAAATATCAACTTACTAGCTTATTCAAAGGTTATGTGTATGATCTCTTATGTTATCCATTGAAACCAAGGTGAACCTTACAATTATGGTAGTCAGGAAGATGCTCTAAATTGAACTCATACTCCAAATGGTGTGAGGTCTAATTGGGAATTCACATCGGGGAGACCCCCTATATGTGGGTGGTATCCAAAACCATAAAACATAGGTTAAAGAAGGCTTTATATAGTCTCAAGTAGGCTCCTAGAACTTTATATTCCCATCTGGATAGGTATTTATAGAAACAAGGGTTTAAAATAGGAAATTCCAACAATAACCTATATGTAAACGTTGAACAGGCCAATTTGAATATCATTGAAGTGTATGCGGATGATATCATCTTCAGAAGAGATGATGATAGGCTAAGTAATAAGTTTGAAAAACATATGCAAAGTGAGTTTGAGATGTCATTACTTGGTGAGTTGAATTTCTTTTTCGGACTCTAGATATCTAAGAAAGATGACGGAATATTCATATGTCAAACCAAGTATTTAAAGCAAATGTTGAAGAAGTTTTAGAGGGAAGATGGTAAACCATTTATCACTTCAATGGTGACCAATTTCATTAAGCAAGGATGATATATCCAAGGATGCAAACCAAAGAATGTTGTTGAAGTGAAAAGGATCCTTTGCTACCTCAAAGGAAGAAAAAAATTTGGACTATGGTATCCAAAAGAAAATGATCTAACTATCATAGGCTATAGAGATGCAGATTGGGGAAAGAAGTGTTGACGATTGTAAAATCACCAATGGAGCAACTTTTTGCTTTGGTAATTATCTTGTATAATGGTTGATCCATAAGCAATATTTAGTCTCGTTGTCCACAATAGAAGTAGAATATATCATAGCAGCTCCATCTTATACTATATTGCTCTATATGAAGCAAACTTTGTAGGAACATCAAGTGAAGTTCAATAAGCCCATTCTGATGTTCTGTGACAACATTATCACCATAAGTCTCTCCAAGAATTATGTCATCCACTCAAAATCAAAGCACATTCCAATTAAATATCACTTTCTATGAGAACAGGTTGTAAAGAATAATATCAAGGTAGAATACATTGGGACAAAGGAATAGATTGTTAAAATCTTCACCAAACCTCTACCTTGAGAGAATTTTGAGTATCTTTAGAAGAATCTTGGCATTTTAGCAAGTTGATCCAAAATGGATTCAGCATAGCCTCCAGACCAAAAATATTTGAATACAGGTGAAATGGAAAAATGTTGAAGGGCTCGTGAATACGAAGCTAATGGTGCAAACTACTTGCAGATCTGAGTTCAGACAAGGAAATTAGAGCTAATCAAAGAGTCAAAGCCTACATCAGAAGGACATGTGGAAACCTGGGAAAGAGTCATAGGTACCTGATGATGTCAGCACAGGAGATGAAGTGGCAATCGGAGATTGGTTCAGAACTTAAGTGAAAAGAAACAACGATCAAGAGCAGAGATCATCCAATCAAAGGAGATCGATGCATATCATGTTGAGACATGTAGGCAAGTTATATGGGAAAACAGACACAATAAAACTATGGAAAAGGAGATAAACTCTTTGAGTTCTGACAGGATGGTGGTAAATGGTTTATCACATGCCCTCAAGGTAGGAAGCGGTTTTAGACCAAGAGCACGTGATTCCACTCAGCTCTCGACGCATAGCCTTCCGAAAACCACTTTATCGCATGCCTTCAGAGAAATAACAATCGTGCTAGTTGGAGCGTGAAATCGCACGACAACCATCAGATGGTAGAGGATAGAAAAATGGAGTAGATTGTCCAGATTAGTTGAAGAGCGAGATGTGATAGCCGTCAAATGGTTTTTTCTGGAGATCACTGCCGGGGAAAGGCCAGACGATCAGGGTCCACCAGGGCCCACCGGTCCTTTTGTTTATAACATGTTTCTATTATAAACGTATTTGTTACATTTTTATTGCAATTTGTAACTAAAACTTATTATATAAACACCTTAACACAAAATAGTTGACAGAGGAGTGTATCGTGAATCGTTCCACGGGGTATGGTGGTCAAGGTGACCAGTACAGTCATGTGTATGCACATTTCAACTTGAAGTTTTGAGCGGAACATAGTGGTGAGTTCCATTTCTATGTTGAGGCTCCATTTTTGAGCTCACACCTGTAACAACCATTTAGGACCAGGAGACATAGCCAGGAAGTCTGGTGAACTCCTTTACCAATATTCCTTATGTTGATGTGTCTGATTTTGTTTTTATAATTGTTTAAGTGTTTGTGTTATTCACAATCTGATCGATCCATTGCATTAAGTAACATAGGCAACTTCACACATAGTCTATAATACCTTTTATCAATTTTAGATCAAATGGTATTAGAGCTTAATGTTTTTAAGGTTTGACAAGTTTTTGTGGAGATTTGAATGCTAATTAGGTTAAGGCTCCGTCGAGGTGAAGGAGAACTTGTTGAGGTGAATCTAGAGATTGGAAAGGCCTTTTCACGAAGAAGGATGGCAGATGAAGCTCCACTTGGGTCAAAATCCCAGTTCTTGGATAGCTTCATGATGATACGTGCCATAGTGGAAGAAATGTATCATGAGTTTAAAAAGGGTAGAGGTGAAAGCACTTCATTGCCTAAACCAGACAAAGAAGTAGAGGAACCTTTTCTCTTTGTCCCTCCAAAGAAATAAGTAAGGAAGATAAAGGAAAAAGACAAATGTAGCCTCCACCATCTCCTCCATCATCACCATCATCGTCATCATCATCATCTTCCTCTGATAAATCTAGTTCTTCTAAGAAGAAGAAAAAGAAAACCTCTTTGATCAAATTAGATGTAAAATTTTATTTGCCAATTTATGATGGAGAACTTAATGCAGAAAAGCTAGATAATTGGATAAGGAAAATTAATGTGTAACAGGGTGCAGAAAGTTGATTCAGAAAGGAACAAGATTTATATGGCTAGACTTAGACTTGGAGGAACCGCACTGGTGTGGTGGGAAGCCAAGACACAAGTAGATTTTCAAAAAACATGGTAAAATCATTTCAACTTGGAATGAATTTGTTTCTGCCATTAAAAAGCAATTTTATCCTTTGTCTTATATGCAACAAGAAATTATGAGTTTGCAGACATTACGTCAATTGAAGGGTCAAAGTGTATAGAGTTATACTCAAGAATTTTATAAAAGAGCTTTAACATTAGGAATATCATTAGACTCATGAGAGACATTGTTAAAATATATAGGTGGTCTTCGTAGTCATTTGAAGCACACTATACTTATGTTTAATCCCACTAGCTTAGATGATGTGTCAGTCCAAGTGACTCATCTAGAGGCAAAAATGCAACCCCAGATGTTGGGAAGTCATCCAAATATTTTGAGAACAAGAATAAAGGAAAGAAGAAAATGAAATGGAAGGAGAGGAAAAAAAACACTGTAAATAAGGATAAACCTTCATGCACTCATTATAAGAAGGAAGGACACGATGAGGCACACTGCTGGTCTTTGCATCCATAATTGAACCCTAAGAAGTTTGGGGGTAAAGAGAAAAAGAATGTTGTTGCTATTCAAAAGGACTTGGGTTAGACTCAGGTGATGAAACAACAATTATAGCCATGTGTATAAAAGGTAAAGATTCTAAAGCATCTTCAAGTAATTATTCACATTCTGTTGATAATGAAAGTAATGAGCGGAAAAAAATGACCTATTTCATATTAGAGTCATTTCCAAGCACACTAAAATTGATACTTTATTTGATAGTGGATCACAAATAAATTTGATTTCTGAAACAATTGTAAAGAAGTTGGGTCTAGAAACAAAACCTCATAGGAAGCCATATCGATTAGGTTGGGTGTGCGATAAAACAAATCTACAAGTTACGAGACAATGTAAACTTTGGTTTGCTATTGGGTCAACATTTGTAGATGAGGTTGAGTTAGATATAGTCCCATTGGACATATGTGGAATTGTTTTAGGGAGTCCATACTTGTACTAGAAAGGTTATCTTCTATCGAGCTGAAAATAAGTATAAACTCATTAAGGATGGAATTGAGTATATTGTAAGAGCTCATAAAATTAAAGATAACTTCTCTCTCATAAACTCAAGACAGATGAAAAGAATAGTAAATTCAAGTAAGAAATTTTTACTAATGATTGTAAAGGCAAAGGATCCCGATAAATCCAATGCATTCCAAGGTTGTAATACTAAAGAGAGAGCAGATTTAGTTAAAGTTGTTTCTGATTATGATATTTTGTTTAAAGAGACTAAGGGGCTTCCACCCAAGCGAGAGATAGCACATCATATTTATTTTCAGCAAGATTCTCCACTACCTAACACTGGAATGTATAGGTTACCAGCTTTAGAGAATTTAGAGATAAAGAAGAAGGTATAGGATTTGCTCGATAAAGGGTTTATATGACCAAGCACATCATCGTGTGGATAATCAATTGTGTTAGTGCAAAAGAAATATGACTCTCAAAGAATGGGCATTGATTTTAGAGCGCTAAATAAAATTACGATCAAGAATCGTTATACTCTTCCTCATATTGATGATTTATTAGATCAATTAAAAGATGCAGTTTATTTTTCTAAATTAGACTTGTGAAGTGGCTACCATCAGATTAGAGTTGTAGAACAGGATGTATGGAAAACTGCTCTTAAGATGAAGCAGGGGATTTATGAATGGCTGGTTATGCCTTTTTGCTTAACTAATGCTCCTGCTACATTATGTGAGTCATGAATGATGTATTTAGACCATTTATTGATGATTTTGTCATAGTTTATTTAGATGATATTCTAGTTTTTAGTAAGACTTGGGATGAACATGTAAAGAATGTAAAGTAGGTTTTAGATGTTTTAAAAAGAGAAAATCTCTATGTGAAACTATCAAAATGTGAATTTGGTAGGACATCTTTGAATTATTTGGGTTATATTTTAGGGCGTGGTGAATTGGAGATAGATCCCTCTAAGGTTGAAGTCATTGTGAACTAACCTAAACCCAAATCTTCTACAGAAGCTAGAATTTTCTTAGGGGCAGTGCAATATTGGATAAAGTTTATTGCTAGCCTTTCATTGATTTCAGCTCCTTTACATGCTTTGACAAGTGTGAAACAAGTGTTTCAGTGGGGAGGAAAATAGTAGAAAGCCTTCGACACCTTGAAAGAAAGGATCAATACAACGCCAGTACTAGCACTCCCAGATCTTCAGCATTCATTTGAGATCGAGACAAATGAAAGTGACTATGCCTTGGGGGGCAGTGGTGATGTAGAACAGGAAGCGTACATGCTTTCATTCTGAGACATTTACATCTGCAGTAGTTAACTATCCTACATATGATAAAGAATTGTATGTATTAGTAAAAAACGTTAAGAAGTGGAAACATTATATAATTGGTAAATAAATAATCATTCACAGATCATCAACCACTTCAATATCTACACTCACAAACTAAATTGCAACAATCTGTACATTACAGGTGGATGGTTTTTCTACAACAATTTCATCTTGTTATCAGATATAAGAAGGGCATACATAATAAGGTTGCAGACATGTTATCAAGACTAATCATAAATGCATCCACTATACTTAAGCATAATTCAGTAATTCATGAAAGTTACGTTGAACAATATGCTCAAGATAGAGACTTTAAGGATGTATATGTAACTTGAAGTCATGGCAAGAAGGTAGAAGAATTGGATTACTACATTAAGGAAAAACTCTTATATCATTTGGGAAAGTTATGCATTCCACAGACTAAAAGAGTTAATATAATTCAAGAAGCACATACTTCTCTCATATCAAGCCATTTTGATGTAAGTAAAATAATTGCATAATTTCAAAGTTTCTGTTATTGGCCACGAATGCATGAAACAATTTCTAGATATATCAAAAGATGTACTATGTGTGCTACAAGAAAGCCAAGAAATAGAGAATTAGGGTTCTATACTCCACTTTCAATTCCTTCTTGTCCTTGAGAAAGTGTTTCCATGGATTTTGTTGGGGGATTTCCAAAGTCTAGAAAAGGTCATGATTATTTGTATGTAGTTGTGGATAGGTTCAGTAAGATGTGTCTTTTTTATACCTTGTAATAAATAGGTCACAGTTGAACAAACTGCAAAGTTGTTCTCTCAAAATGTATGGGTTCATTTTGGGTTAGCCACTTCTATTGTATTTGATCGAGATTCTCGATTTGTTGGGAAATTTTGGTCAAGTATATGGGAGTTAATGGACACAAGGTCAAATAAGAGCACAACATTTCATCCATGAACAGATGGTCAAGAAGAAGTGGTCAACAGGACAGTAATACAGTTGCTTCGAGGATATTGCAGCAAACATCACAAATTTTGGGATGAGCATTTGCGTTATGTGAAACATGCTTACAACCATGCCAAACATTCTTCTACTCAGAGATATCCTTTTGAGACTTGTTTCAGTTTTATACAAAAGTCTCTCTTGGATTTTGTCTTTGGTAAAGACATAGTATTTGATCGACACAGTGATGTGGAAAAAAAACCAAGTTCATTGAACAAATCCAGGAAATTCATGAGGAAGTACAGGAATCACTGGAAAGAGGCCAAGCAAAGTATAAGGCGTGACATGACAAGCATCAAGTTGAGCATAGTTTTCAAGTGGGTGATCAAGTCTAGTTCTACATCAGCAAAGAAAGACTACAAGGGGAAGGTAAAAAGATAAAACCAATTAGATATGGTCCTTTTAAAATACTTGATAAAATTGGTGAAAATGATTTCTACGTTGATCTACAAGCTTATATGAAAATATATTTAGTCGTTAATGTTGAAAACTTTAAGTTGTATGAACCTTCAATGATTGAAGATCTCGAAGAGCAAGGTCAGTTACCTTCCATTGAGGATCTGTTCCCTAAGTATCTCAATGAGTTACAGGAGGACACAATCCTTGACAAGAGGATAAGAACTTCACGACA
>APFE030473708.1:0-11729 GCA_000404065.3 Pinus taeda | reverse complement strand
AAATTAAATCTAATATCTAACTATTTCTAAATTTGCTCCTTAACGTCGCAAGCATTCAGTATTTTCCTGAGTAGATTCGGCTGACTGTCTTCCGTCTTTGGTTGAGTTAAGCAAACAGAATTGGCAAGAGCTGGCACTATCTTCTTAGCAAAATTGATGATATACTTGAGAGTCATCCAATTACTATGTGGCTTTACCATGTATACCTGGTAATAATCCCATTTCAACTTGGTTAACCCTTGGATTGCTTCTGCTTTTTCTTTAGCTTTCTGTTTCCAGTTTGTTTCTATCATTGCTTTATTGCAATTTTCGGGGCTTGCAGGTGACTGAGTGATTAGAAGCCTTCCTTTTCGAGCAAGTTTTCTTAGCGATGCGATTAGCGGTAAGCGCTAATCGCAGATAGGAAAATGCCTCTGTTTCTTGATCTGGGCTTCCCTGATGTGTTTTTCGCCTCTTGCATCTTTATCTCTTATCAGGTATAAAGCTCAAAATTTGTAAAAATAGTGATTCCGTGAGATCTTGACCTTGAGCATTACACTGTCTGTTTCTGGTATCAGCATCGTTCAGTACCCATTCAACCATGGCTGTATATGAGAAATCTGTGATGGATGCCTCAGAAGAGTTCTGCAGCTCTTTCTCCCCCTTAAGTGGATTAGGTGTGCCTTTCGAAATGGACATTGGAGTACTGCCTTTCCTCCTCATAGTTTCCTGCATACTACCTTGTATAATGCTTTGTCCTTTGTTCCTGCAGTTTACAATTGAGGTGGAAGTAATGATAAAAATAATGACAAGAAAACTTTAAATGCCGAAGATATGCAAAACACGCCACCTTATGTGAACTAGTTCTTCGAAAAACACAACACCATACTTCATTAACAACTGGCAACAACTCATTAATTCGCATTAAAGTGCATGACTAGTTCTTAGCCTAGAAAACGTTTTCTCGAATAATGAGCTAGAACCAACTGCGATGGAGAGGTCTTGCGATTTTGCTTTGTGATATTGCAGATTGCTGTATCGCATTACTACAATTTCATAGTGTTGTTTTATCGCAAGGTTGCTTGGTCGCAATATCGCAATATTGCAATATCGCAGGATCGCAGGATCGCAGATCCTTATAATCATTATGTGTAATTCATGTGATTTTTGCGATGTGCTATATGCGATATCGCAAATCGGCGATTTTAAGTTTTTTTTTAAAATGTGAGTGCTTCTTAATGTTTGCGATGCGATGGAGTTTCGCGTCGCAATCTCGCGTTTTTTATCATTTTGGCTCATTTAAAAGGTACCCTATCATTCTTTGCGCTATGCGATCTCTCTTAAGGAGTGAATTTAGTTTCTTCATTATGAAACTTAGGTTTTTTAGATTCTTCAAAGGTATTTTCCTAAGTCCATGATGTTGTAAGTTTCATTTAAAAGGAAATATAACACTAATTGATTTTTTTAAATTTTTTACTAAGGGTCCCCACTTATTTAGTATTAGCAATAACACTTCATAAGGAGGGGGGTTGTTGGTGGCCACAATACAGTCCTTCATTCTCTCTTGACTCCAACTTGGATAGGTGATCTGGCCCCACATTTAACCTTCCTAGTTTTATAACCACTTCAATTGTGAATTCTTGGAATAGTTACAACCATTAACAGATCCTTCCTTCCAAGACTGGCTTGTTTACTAGATATTTTAAAGATGAAAGGTCCATGAAGAACTTGAATGGTGCTCCCAGTAGATAGTGCCTGAATTTTTGCAAGGAGTACACCATGGCCAACTCTTCTCTTTCCATTGTGGTGTAGTTCTTCTCTATTGTTTATAGTTTCCTACTGGCGATGTAAATTGGGTGGTCTAGGTTTCTTTCTTCGGGTTGTGCTGGTACTTCTCCTAGTGCAATTCGTGATGCGTCAATGTGTACATGAAACTGTTTATTCTAGCCTGGGTATACAAGGATAGGGGAAATCCCTAGTATTTCCTTTAATTTCTTCATCGCTACTTGATAGGCCTTTGTCCACCTGAAGGTTTCCATCTTTAGTAGTTTCTCCATAGGAGGTGTAATTGAGGCATAGTTGCGGATGAATCAAAGGTAATATCCTATGTGGCCCAGTGTTGATTGTAGTTGCTTCACATTATTCAGTGGATCCATATTTACAATTTCCACAACTTGTGTTGGATCTATACAAATGCCATCCTTGCAAACAATATGTCCCAGCAGTATTCCTAATAGAACTGTAAATATGCATTTCTTCATATTTAAGGAGATTTGTAGTTGTCTGCACTGCTAAAAGATCACCTGAAGGAGACTTCTGTGTTTCTTTAGCAAGTTGTATACTGTCTAGTCATCCATATATACTTCTAAGAATCGATGAATATAATATCTTAAAGCAGCTATGACAATCCGGGAGAAAACAATAGGTGCATTCTTTAGATCGAATGGCATGACATGAGAGGAATAGGACCTCCATTCTCTGGTGAATGTTGTTTTATTATTATCTTCTTCTGCTATGCGAACTTGATGATATCCTAAGAATCCATCGGTGAAACTTCATGTTGATCATCGCAACTCCAACACAGATCTGGATAGGTAATGAGATGCATGAGGACATGCAAAAAGACTAGTTGGGGGGAGATGTTTGTGATTGAATTTACATGTTTTTACCCACCTTTTTACCTTATTTCCTGTATACATTTTACACCATTATTGTTCAATTTAGATTTTTAAACCGCACAGGTATACCTCTTATCATATCATTATAAATCATTAATCAATGAAGCATAGTCATAGGGGGTTTTTGCCTAAGTGGCTTACTAAATGGATTATTCTTGCAGATTTGGAGGAAGTATGATCAAGGCTGTGGTTAAACAAATGGTGACCATCCAGCTAGCAGCACTAGCTTGAGACATCAGCTGCAACAGTGGATCAATATTTTGATGAATGTATTGCGATATTTATATTCTGTTTTTCTTAAGAAACTACTATGTAATTGTACGCAGAAAACTACTGTAATTCTAGGAGTTTTTAGTATTAACAAATTGTATAAGTAGAGTTACAGGGTTGTGAAAGCCGATAGTTAAGATCATAGAGAATTACGTTAACTTTGAGTATGTAATAATATATGTGTATTATCCTTTTGATTAATGAAATTCTAATCTTCTGAGCATTTCATGACTTCTTGATCTTGCCATAGCCCTAATGAGGGAGTTGGACCCACTCTCTTGACCAGGTGCTGTTGGATAGATGTGTGCATAGGTTTATTTATTTAATTTATTTATCATTGTGAATGATTATCAGTGTGTTGTTGTCAGTCTGCTTTCATGTTACTCTTGTTGTTGTTACATTCATTACTGCTGTTACTATTTTTCGTTGTTACAATTATCTCTTGCTATTACACATTGATTAAGTTTATAATTGAATGTTTAGTACTGGGTAGGGAAGCTATGTCCTTCATATACTTTGCATGATAGCCTTGAAATAACTCATAGAGCCCTAGGTTGACAATTAATGTGGAATTGGGTGAATTGCATGAGTCATATCTGAACACCAACACATAGTCTCCATGTTAACTATAAATTTGGTATTAATAGCACTGTAAATAGTAGTAGTAGTTTAGGTTTACAAGGATATCTACAATCGATATCACAAGGCTTTCTACTTTTAGTGTGAACACAGTCCATAATGGTGGAGTCATTCATAAGATATCCATAATTCTCTAGCAAAAGGAATGAAGATGTAGAGAAACACTGGTACCTATGTGAGGCTATCTAGAGAGCTCACCAGATGCTTGATAATGTGAAGATAATAGATTTCCAGAACACTCTCATGGAAAGGGCCTTGAGGTGGTTCATAAAATGGTTGAACTTGCACCAGAACCCGATTGTGGACAAGGTTGAAAGAGAATTTATATAAGAATTCAAACTTCCGCAAAGAAATCAACAAGGGTTTTCAAAGATGTGGGAGATAATGCAACGAGAGGGAGAGACTGTCTAGGAACTAATGCAAAGGTTTAAGGATGCAATTGGTAAGTTTAGTTATACTATAGACCCGAATCGCCAGATGGATTGGTTCACCAAATCCCTTTTACCCCTTACTAGGACGCCATTAACGAAATAAAAGATTGAGACATCGCAAGATGATCTAGAGAAAGTAACTCGAATAGAGGATATAATAGGGTATCTGAATGAATACTGGGGGAGAGCAGTTTCACATCTTCCCTCTATCTTAGGTCTTTAACACCAAATTGCAAGTCTAACAAAGAAGTTGAAAGATCTAAAACCAACTTGGTTGACGAGACCAAATGTGTGGTGCACCAACTGCCTAGTGGAAGGTCATGTTTCCACCGAATGCCTGAGACTACGAGGCACAGTTACACGTCAGCTCCAAGGGGCCACCTAGGCCTCTGCCCATAGTAGGAGTCACGGTGGTAGGATCGCAAGGGGCATATCATGGGCGCAACAAACAGGAGTAATGTGAAGTATGTAGGGGGTCTAGACACCCTCCTTGCATGTGTTTGATATTGAAAAATTATTCTAATGTCCTAATCAACAACTACTATGAGTTTTGTACTTCCACAACTAAGCACACTCACTAGTGTAGGGTGTTGGATGCACTAGAAGAAAGGTTAAACTGCTCAACCTTCTGAGTCAATGAGATTGTTCGAGGTGGGCGAGGAGGAGTAATGAGGGGTGAAAGGGCAGGAGGTAGGGTGCCTGTTTTTTGTTACAACTGTGACCAAGAGGAACATTGTTGGGTCATAGAAAAGGTATGTTTATACCCTTACATTACTTAATAAATAGCTTTCTTTTATATATTTGTCTTCATTCTTAGAAAGGATTTGGAAGAAAAGCTTGTGAAAGTTAGGTAAATTCAATCATCGATAGATTGCATGTTTTTATAACGAAAATAGTAACTTTTGCTTGTTTTTATGTACAGGAAATCGAAATTGGAAAATTGTTGTTCAATTGATAGAACGATAGCACCAAACTAGGAAAGGATTGTTCCTTGGTTGTACGAGATAGCAAAAGATATGAACAAGAATACTAATTCAGAAAATGGAAATCTGATCATTTAGCCGTGAAATCTTGAGGATCTCTTGATCCTCAGGATTCAATTTCATCCATTAGTTTTCCATTAGGCTATATGATACTGATGGGTGAAAAGGATCATGGGGATTTTAGTCTTACTCATTCATATATCTTTGTATCGGACAAGAGCATATTTTGACATTACAAGTAATTTTGTACCTTTATTATTTCAATTAATGTGCAATACATAGATCTTTTCCTAATGACGTTCAGAGCTTTATCAGTAGTAAATTCTGGAGGCTTTGGGCCTCGGTCCCTAGAAGATTCATTGTTCATTTGTGTCATAACTATTTCCTTATTTCCTACAATTCTTTATTACTGTTCTTTTATAGAATCAAGTTATTCTTTTCACTTGCATTTGAAATATATGTTTAACGTTGTTGCTTTAATGATGTTCCTTTAATGAATTGCATCAAATAAGCTGAGTGTTACAATTGATTGATGCTCTTTTCAATTCATGTTCAAGATTAAAGTAGTTACTCATTTTTTATTACTATAGTGATTCTTTCCATTTACTAGATCAGATAATATCCCATTAGATATGGTTTCTTTTAATGCATCTGCTTGAAATTCATTTCTATTGCATAATAGTTACAATCGGGTTTAGATTTGTAGTTTGAATTGTATTTGATTGAACTTTGAGAATTAAGGATTTGTTAAGACTTTCTTGCAATGACTTGATGAAATATTAGACTTGTTTAGTTATGTAACAACCTCTAACCTCTATTTCACAGAGAGTGGTGACATCCTTGAAATAAATAGATGAATCCGAAGTTGATACCATAATGTAGGAATTAAGATTGATTTAAATAGTTGTCTTAGTGCACCAACATTTTGGCGCCATTTCTGGGGAGGTTGTCAAAGATAATAGTTAATTTGTGTCTTTGAAGGGAATTTGTTATACAACAAATTGACCTCCTCATCAACTCAGAGGGGAAAGACATGATGGCTAAAGAAAAGACCACAATCACAGGCCTGGTTTCCACACTAACGCTGGTTGTGCACTAACAACCTACTTTATAAAGCTTGTTTGCAAGCGTAAGGGTGTGTTAGTGACCCTACTAACTCAAGTTGCTAGTAAGGGGACAATGTTAGTGAAACTTGGTGAAGTTCTAAGGGTCAAAGGAATGAATTGACTCATAAATATCTAGATATTTTTTCCTAAAATTACTCAAGAAAAGCAAGGAAACATCCAAAATCAACCTATTTGGAGGATTTCTAATCGGAAAGATGGAGGCAAATGGGAAAGAGCTAAAAAGCATGGCAAGTTCATTGCTTTTTCCCAAGGGAACTCAAGGAGGAGCTTGGCAACCCTAACTCAATTGCTACATAAGCAAAGTTAGGGCTATGGTGAAAGGGGTTAGAGCAATTGAAAGGATAGCCTACTTGACTATTGAACATTGTCTCATATCATAAGAAGTTGGCAAGAAGGGAGAGAGAGAGAAAGAAGTTGAAGGGGCAAAGGAAGGCTGATGCAATAGATGGTTGTAATCACTCTTCCAATACTAATATAGAACTGTAGTTGTACTATCTACTCCATGGTGTTGGTACTATCATTCATTCAGTTGTTTGTCTAATACCTTGTAGCATGAGTAGCTTAGTTATATGTGACTAGATGTTCTTTTATGTATTCATGTATTGGTTATCAATGTTGTATGTTGTGATTATGCTTGTCTCTTTTATGTGCAGGACTTGATCAGGAGCCGGCTCAGGGGACTTCCACCTAGCTGCATTTGTGCTCTCCAGCAAATCTACATGGAGGCTTGAGGTAATATCCTTCTCATACTTTGATAGTTATTTATTGTTTATGAACATGCATGTAACTTTGTGATGGTTGCAGATAATCTTACAGTCTGTCGAAAGTAACGAGAAGACCTTTGAGGGTATTTTCATTCTCTATACACCGTGCATTTTACCCCATTGCAGAATTGGGTATTAAAAACAAGAGGTAAGAACCTGCATACTCAGCAAGAAAAAAACTTGCTCCTATCACCCTCTCTTAGAAGATACACAGAGGTTGTATAGGAATAAATGACTAGGGGAAACACATACCAATTGATCAAAAAGCACTACCAAAAACCACCGAAGCCCAGGGATCGACGACCTTTGGGAGACTGACTTTCATAGATGAAATCATTTGGAAAGCTAAATCTCAGGTGTCAGTAGGAGCTCAGACAATATCTAGAAAGGGCTCTACTTTAATCCCTCAAGTAGCAGAATCAACAACTATAGCTTACACTGAGATCCATAGCAATACTGAAGGATCCGAGCAAAGTTTCCAAAGTCCAAATCACTAATACTCTGGTCCTTCAGAAGAGGGAAAATCGTGCAATTTAAAAGAAGGAGAGGGAGAAACCAGTGAAGCTGCCAAGGCAAAGCCATAGTTGTTTGAACTAAGATCTCCTATGATTCTAGATCTGAGCAGTACAGTAAAGCCACTTCAGATTGAAAGTGGGGTAGTACCCCACTTACTCAGATAGCTCCCCCGGAAGTCCCTAAAGGATATCGGCACATCTTTGACAAAATGGTGAATCAACCACCTCAAGGTTAGACCTTGATGTTGGAATATCCCATCATCGACCCAGTAGCAAATGCCCTAATGAAAGTTATTCCCTTGTAAAATATCTCGAATAAAATATCTCAACCTTTCATGGGATGACCATGGAGGATCTTAATGCTTTCTTATTTGATTTTGACTTCCTGTGTTGAGGTTATGATTACACCATCGGTCCTCAAAAATTGAAGTTGTTCCTATCTACCCTAAAAGGAGCATCTTTGCGGTGGTTTATGGGTTTAGGCGGACACACTATTAACTCTTAGGATGACATGAAAAATTATTTTTTGATGAAATATCAGGACTACTATAGGACTAGGGAATTAAAATATGAAATCTTTAAAATGTCTACAAAGGATAATGAATCTCTAGAGGAATATGTCGAACAGTTTCAGTACAATTTGCAGAGATCCCCTCACTCCACATTACCGAAAGCAGTCCTGAAAGCCAACTTAACAAAAGTGATGAAAGAAGAATGGATAGAAACATTAAAGCTGATGGGGGAGGGAGACATTTCTCAAGCATATTATGATGAAATTGTTCGATTGTGTATTAGGTGTTCGCGAGGTGGCACACACACTAAATCAAGAAGCCGAGACTCCATGACCAAAGGAAGAAAACTACCCAGTAGAGGCGTGACAAGAGTAGAAATCGATAAGCTCCTAGAAGACTTCAAGACAAACATATTAGGCATGCTGATTACACAGTTAGATTTCTTACATGCCAAATAGAGACAAGCTGAGGCTAAACAGACGCTAGTCATATTCTACCCACAATGCTAGAAAAAGCACAATCAATGGAAATGTCCCTTGGAAATGATCCAGACATGCTCTATATGCACCAACAACTATGCCACAGACCAATGTCCACTGCTTATGGGGTTAAAAGCAGTATTCAAGGAAGCTGAAGAAGGAACATAGCCAACATACTTAATGGCACAACATTGACAATGGAAAGCATGACCCTTAGCTATTGCACAAGACCCATCCTTGAGTTTTCCTGCGAAATATCATCCACAAAAAAAATCCTAGAACATCATGGAAAGTTCAAACACCTTTCTCTTCCTGGCAATCCCAACAAAACCACATGTCACCATGGCCAAACCAACCGTTCCCAGGGGCTGGCTGACCAAATCCGCAATGCCCTACCCCTTTCTGGCAAAGTTTAGCCAATAATCCTTACTCTTCACAGTGGGCTGCTTCCACCTCACAAAACCCGAATTGGCCTCAGAACTAACAGCGCCCCATGGGGATGAGAAATTTACCCATGCGAGTGGGTTCTTAACCTCAGCCCACATTACGTAGTCCATTCCATAACCCTCAGCATTTAATACGCCCCCATCTCCCAACTCAACCAAATCCAAATCTTAATAACAATAGACCAGTCCAATATGTACAAATTCTCGAAAGTTGAGATAATGAAACAAAACCAATAGAATGTAATGAGATTTGGTTGAGGTCGGGGTGTATTATTTCCACAGAGGGAAAAGAAGTTGAAAACGAAAAACAACATAAAATAAATCCATCGATTGTGATTCCTATAGAAATCAAATAAGGAGAAGACACAGTCGAGCAACAAAATTTAGAGAAAATCATAATTTCTTCTCCCCCATTCCCCGAAATACTAGAAATAGTTAAACCTGTTAATTAACCTGATTTTGATATATTAGGGGAATTAAAAAAATTGTGTATAAATATTCCACTCCTTCAGGCCATACAAGATATCCTGATCTATGCAAAAACTATTAAGGAATTATGTGGGAAAAAGCTTGGGAAGAAATTGAAAAATCCACCAAAAGTGCATGTGGTAGGAACTTTATCTGACTTGCTTCTCGGTAAACAAGAGCTGATTAAATACGAAGACCTAAAGAATCCTATAGTAACCATTCAAATGCAAGTGTACACATTTCCAAACACATTAGTAGATCTTGGAGCCACCATTAATATTCTAACTATTGAAACCTATCAGTTTTTGGGCATTACAACGTTAGAACCCACCTCGACCTTATTAGAACACACTGACATATTAGTGGTCACACCTGAAGGGACCTTGTAGGATGTAACAATTTTTTTTGATTCTTGGGAATATCTTGTGGATTTCCTAGTTATTAACCCAAGGATTAGGCTAGATGTACATCCTCTGATACTGGGTTGACCTTGGTTAGCAACGATAGATGCCTATATAGGGAGTTATATAGGGAACATGACTATTACATAGGGAAGTGCTATGAAAAATATTATTTTGTATCCTCCCGCTAAGCCAAGTCTACCTATTGTAAATATTTAGTCACACCCACCTAGATACCTGGAAGAAAACATCTGCTCTCCTCTCACGCTGGAAGAATCTCTTGAATTTAAAAATTAGACAGAGGACGATGTGATTAAAAATTTCATTACTAGGCCAGTTTTCATGAATAACCCGATAAGTCAAGTATTAAAAGCCATTATTGATAATGAGGCACAGGGAGATCCCTCCAAGGACGCAGATGATCATCCTATACCACAACCATTGTTTATAATAGCAAACTAATCAATATTGGACTAGGTAAAATGCTTAACATTAATGATAACCTGGACAACCACCAACAACAAAGGCTTATTAAAGTACCGCAGAAATATAAAAAAACTTTTTCCTGGGAATATTCAAACATGAAATGTATAGATCCCCATCTATGTACTCATGATATCTACATCGAGAAGGATGATCGTACCATTCAGCAACCCCAGAGAAGATTAAATCCCCATCTCAGGGATATTGTGAAAGAGGAACTGCAAAAATTGCTGGATGTAAATTTTATTTATCCTATCTCAGATAGCTAGTGGGTCTCCCCATTGGTAGTTGTTCCCAAGAAAAATGGGAGATGGAGAATCTGTGTGGACTATAGAGAGCTGAATAAGGCCATCGAGAAGGACCATTTCACTCTCCCATTCATCGATCAAGTTCTCAACACCTTAGCAGGAAAACAATTTTTGTCCTTCCTCAATGGCTTCAGCGGCTATAATCAGATTTAGATTGCCCTTGAAGACCAAGACAAAACCACGTTTACTTACCCGTGGGGTATGTTTGCATACAGGGTTTTACCCTTGGTTTATGCAATGCTTCCGCCACATTTTAGAGAGTGATATTGCGCATTTGCTCCAATATGATCAATGAAGGGCTCAAAATTTACATGGACAACTTTACCCCCTATGGGAATGATTTTGAGTAGGGCTTGTGAAATTTGGTAAAGGTACTCGAACGATGCATTGCCACTAGGTTATTCTTGAACAATGTAAAATGTCATATGATGATGACTGAAGGTGTCGTTTTAGGACACTACATCTCTATGGAAAGAATATAGGTAGATCCAACAAAGATATAGGTAATTCTTGCACTACCCAGACCTAGCACTCAGAAACAGGTACATAGTTTCATTGGATACATGAGGTATTACCGCATATTTATCGATTTTTTTTCAAAAATTGTCACACCTTTCTATGTCTTAACTGGTAAAGTCGAATTTAATTGGTCTAATAAGTGCGATGTTGCCTTCAAAGATTTGAAGAAGTTGATTTCAACTGCACCAGTATTACAAGGACCAAACTGGGAGCTACCTTTCCACATTTCCACAGATGCATCAGACACCACAATAGGCGATGATCTCGGACAAGGAGACAAAAATCCCTATGCTATTTATTATATCAACAAAAATATCACTTTTGTTGAACTTAATTATACATTCACAGAAAAGGAATTTTTAGTCGTTGTTTATGCCACAAACAAGTTTAGACATTATATAACAGGTTATTCAGTCTTTTTGTATACTGATCATTTTGCTATTAGATATTTAGCTAATAAAGTTATTACTAATGGTTGGGTGACTTGTTGGTTGTTACTTTTACAGGAGTTTGATATCACTATTAAGGACAGACCAGGGAAGGAAAATCCAGTTGTGGTTTTTCTATCTCAAGTACCCAAAACAAATGATCCGTCAACAGTGGTTGACCAGTTTCCAGACGAACATTTGTTTGTTGTGGTAGTAAAGACACCTTGGTATGCAGACGTGGTGAACTATCTAGCGGTAGGAAAACTACCATGGCACCTATCATCTAAGGAAAGGAAGTT